>APFE031516068.1:157870-168191 GCA_000404065.3 Pinus taeda | reverse complement strand
GGCAATGGATGAAGAACTTGAGCAAATTGAAAAGAACAACACTTGGGAGTTGGTTCCTAGACCAAAAGATAAGAATGTCATAGAGACAAAATGGATCTTCAAGAACAAGTTGAATGAAAATGGGGATGTTATTAAAAACAAGGCCAGACTTGTTTGTAAAGGGTATGCTCAACAAGAAGGAATAGACTTTGAAGAAACCTTTGCTCCTGTTGCTAGACTTGAGGCCATCCGAATGTTCCTTTCTCTCTCAAGCTTTCAAAAGTTTAAAATTTTTCAAATGGATGTGAAATCAGCCTTTCTTAATGGGGACATAGAAGAAGAAGTGTACATTGAGCAACCAGATGGTTTGATCCTTGGAAATGATCCAAATCTTGTATGTAGACTGAAAAAGGCTCTCATTAGTCTTAAATAGGCTCCAAGGGCTTGGTACTACTGGTTGGACAAATATCTTCATCAACAAGGTTTTTCAAAAGGATCGGCAGATAGCAATCTTTATATAAAAATTGAAAATGACAAATTGCTAATACTTGTTGTGTATGTAGATGATATTTTCTTTAGCAGCAATGAAGAAGCTATGAGTCAAAGCTTTTCCTTGGTGATGCAAAAAGAATTTGAAATGTCTTTGCTTGGTGAACTGACATACTTTCTTGGACTGCAAATCCAACAAAAAGAAGGTAGGATCCTCTTGTCTCAAACCAAGTATCTTAAGCAGATCTTGAAGAAATATGGCATGGAAGATGCAAAACCAGTATGTACCCCCATGGTTACAGGATGCAATCTGAGTGAAAATGATGAATCAACAACAGTACATCATCCAACCTATAGATCTATGATTGGAAGTCTTCTTTATTTGACAGGTACCCGACCAGACATCATGCATGCAGTGGGAATAGTTGGAAGATTTCAAGATAATCCAAAGGAAACTTATCTTCAGGCAGTAAAGAGAATTTTTAAGTACCTTCAAGGAACTCAAAACTATGGCTTATGGTATCCTAGAGATACAGATCTCACACTTCATGCTTATACAGATGCAGATTGGGCGGCAAAGTGTGGATGACAGGAAGAGCACAAGTGGTGGTGCATTCTTTAATGGGTCCCAGATTAGTATCTTGGTTCAGCAAGAAACATAGTTCGATTGCCTTATCTACAGCTGAAGCGGAATATGTGGTTGCTGCATCTTTGCTGCACTCAACTCCTTTGGATGATGTAGACCTTGCAGGATTTTCGAAATCACTTGTACACCACCTATTTCCCATCTATGTGATAATACAAGTGCAATCAGCATTCTCAAAAAACCCAGTCATGCATTCAAAGACCAAGCACATACCGATCAAGTATCACTTTCTCCGGGAACAAGTGTTGGAACAAAAGGTCAAATTGGAGTATGTTCCTTCTAAGGAACAAGTTGCTGATATTCTCACCAAACCACTGCCCAAGGAAACTTTTGAATATCTCAGACAGAAGCTGGGAGTAGTTGATGTATCATCTTGTTGTTAAACCTTATTTGTTTCAGAGAAAAATGGGTGTACGCGTGTTGGCTGAGGAAGACCAGCATACATACACGGTTTTGTGCAGAGAAAGTCGCGTATATGGAGGCTTGATGGATATCAGAAGGATCAGGGTCTGGTTGAAGATATTTTGATCTGGGTCTGACAGAGACTATCCGGCACAGGTTCAGGGGGAGAAGATAATCTTCTAATAATGTATTGTTGGCATTATCTTAGAATATTTTGGTTCTAGTTCATAGATGTTGATTTCAGGTGGAACAGAGGTAGAGGAAGAACATAAGGAAATCTTGATCTAATGGTGATTGACAGTTGTTGCTATCTGTTGTTGGTGACTATCATAAGTCTTGTTTTAAATAATTCGTCTATATGTAATGTATTTTTTTTCTTATATGGTGTCAAGGTCATGTAACGGCCTATATTGGTTTCCCCACTATGCCTGGGATGAAGATGTAATGTATGTGGTCATCATATGTAAATATCTGATGTATTCTCACTTGGTTGGGTGGATGATCCCCACTTGGTTGGGTGATGGATGTATGTAGTGAGTCTTTTGGTGATAGGAAGGTCTTTTATGATGCACAAGTCTTGGTTCTTCTTGAAGAACATATTTTTGCAGATCTTGCCTACAGTCAGGGGGAGCATGGTCAGCACAACAGAACAAAGAGTTCAGCATGTACTCAAGGGGAACACAACCCTTTCCCCTTGATGACAAAGGGGGAGAATGATCTGGAGGATCTTGGTGTTGCCATCAAGTCCAAAGGGGGAGATTGTTGGCATTATGGCACAGGTTTGTAGCTATGGCACATGTGTTGTCCTTGATGGCAACTCAACTTGGTGACAGATCTCAGTTCAGGCACCCAAAAAGAAGAAAAAGTCATATACACAGGTTCATCTAGACGAAGGCGTGTATACACGCGGGTTATTCATTACAAAAGCATGTATATGTTGGGGATCATACTTTTGGTCCATGGTAGTTAGTTCTTGGGATTTGAACCTATGTTTTGGACCATGGTGTCTCGTCAGATGTGTTGATCCCTAGTTTTGGGTTCATGGTATTGAAATGTTATGGTTTTGGACCATGGTATTGAGGAAGGCCCAAGACTATAAAAGAGGAAGGAGATCTTGTGGCAGATGATCATGAGGATTATTATTGAAGATCTGAAAAAGGGCTAGAATTGGTATATTGGTAATTGAGTTATGTTGCAGATCTAGATCTGAATGAAGGAGGAACCTTGGCGCAAAAGGAAGGATAAGTTCTATTCATGGGTCATAAACTTTAAGCTTGAATGATAGTATCTTTGTATGATTTTGATGTGCTAGATGTGGCGCTTGCTTGATCTGTAAGTCTGATAATCTGGGTTAATTAGTGATTGAATATCTGGAAGAGTGTGTTATCCTTTATAGATCTGTACGCAGGTTCAGTGAAGCGAAGTTGCGTATACACACAGTTTTGGTGAAGTAAAGACACGTATACGCAAGTTGTCCCATATGCAGATGCGTATGCACGCAAGTTGCAGGCTGTTGAAATAGCGTATATGCTTTAAGTTGTGATCTAGCTGCTTCTGTTTATTGCTGCTGTGTTCTGGGTTCTGTTTTTGTTTCTGTTGTGTGTTTTCTGGTATTGTGTTTTGGGTACAAATGTCAGAGAAGTATCTACTTGATCTAATTGGTGAAAACGAGATTGGTTGATGGAGAAATGCTTGATGATTGATTGATGTTGATGGATCCAATCTGAAAATTTATGAAACGTGGTCCCTGGAAGAAAGAGAAGGTTGTTGCCTTCCGTAGGCCAGAACCTACATACTAGTATCTTGGCTAGTACAAGAGCTAAAGGGGGTTGTAGCTCCCTTCCAGGAGAAGCTAGAAAACGAGAGAGAGTTGCAGCTCTCTGCAGGTTGCAGCATGCGTAATGGTAAAGGACTTCACCCGTACATTGTAAACATAAGTTTCTAATTAAAGAAATATAGAGACGAATTGCAGCAGGTGGTTTTCACCCACATTGCGTTTCCACCTTATATCTTGTGTTCTTGTGTGTGATTGTATTTCTGCTCTATTTTACTGTCTCTGGTTACTGGTTATTTGATTCTACATCACAGATTAACAATCATCATCATAAAGTTAAAGTAAATTAAAAGTTTGCTTTGTATACGCGGGTTTCCTTCTGAATAGTTGCATATATATGCGGTTTTAATTATCTGAAGTAGCGTATACAATTTGGTTTTAGAAAAGGAATATTTGACTTGATAATACTTATTCACCCCCCCCCCCCCCCCCCTCTCAGTATTATTTTCAACAGGCTGACATATTGACTACAATGAAATCCATTGGCATGTCCCCATTTCAACTGGTTTATGGAATAGATGCAGTTTTCCCCTCTTCCATGGGAGTGCCATTCATGAAGATCATTTAAGAGATACAAACTGAACAAAATGATATATAGAGAAGGATAAATCAAACAATTCAATTGCAACAATATAGAGAAGAGGTATATAATAGAACTTAGGTTGTCCAGGAAAAGATAATGAAATGTTTTAACAAGAGAACCAAAGCTGATGATTTCAACCTGGGAGACAAAGTACTAAAATGGGAGTCAAGAAGAGAAGATAAAGGAAAGCATGGAAAATTTGAAAATCTTTGGAAGGGTCCATATATTATTTCTGCTCTCAGGGGGAAGAATGCATTTTTTCTCAAAGAATGGGATGAAATAGAATTACCAGGAGGTCCTGTTAATGGCAGGATGCTGAAGCATTACCTTTCATGAACACATAGATTTTTTCACTCCATTGTAAATATCACAGTATTTTAGGATTTTAGTTGGATAATTCAATTGAAAAAAACAAATTAGTTTGAAGATAATGTAGATATGGAGGGCTCAAGGCTATTGGTCATGTGTTCTTGACACTTCAAACTGAGAAGTGCCATCCCCACTTAGGGTCCTATAATTTATAGGATCTCAAGGTGATTGTGTATCTCATATTTGATAAATTTCATATTGTTCATAGATTCAATTGATTTCACAAAAGAAAAAAAAAGAAATGAAAAGAAGGTATATAAAAAAAGAGAGAAAAAGAACAAAAGGAAAAAAAGAAAAGAAAATAAAACCTCAAATATTGTTCAATTCATATAGTCTAAGCACAATTGAAAAAAATCGAATTTCTATTGATAAGATAGAAAACAAAGATCTGCCAAATAGTTTAAGCTTGGCAAATCAATAGCTAGGTAGAAATATAATTGGTTCAATTGTTGAATCTGGACCAATGGGAGAGATAAGTGATAGAGTAGGTTAGAAATTTAAAGAAAAGGTGAAGAAAATGTTTACAAATCCAACTACACCCTCAAAATGTAAAAAAAGGAAAAGATGTTAGATTATAAAGATAAAGGGTAGGTAGGTTGAGAAAAATTACAAAGGGAAAAAGACATGGAAAGCTCTTTTTAAAAAAGTTTTATGACATAGTCATGTTTTTCCTAACGTTGGGAAAATAATTTAAGAAGGGAAAGGGGCCTCATATCATTATTCCTAACTTTATTTCACATTCCTATGCTCCACCCCCTATTAATTTTCCTACCCAACCACACTTACCCATCACATCAGATATTACCTAGCCTTCACCTCTCATCTAATCTTCGCACCCACCATATGATCTGATGGCCCATATCACTTTCCGGCCCCCCCTCACCCTCCGAATGTTAATAATGGGGGGGGGGGGTGGGGGTCCAAAATCGGTGGTTTCAAAACATGTACATGTCACGCTGTCGAGATTTCACACCCCCCTCCCCCCTCTCATTCCACTTACCACTCCAAGGCCACCCCAAAAAGTGGTTTCTATCTTCACTAAACCACCTCCCTCATTCTCGTTGTGACCGTTCACCAAGCCTACCAGCTCATGAAAAAAATTCATCCCATCTGCCTATCACCTCCATTCCCATGCCGTACCGCTATGCATTCAATTGGCTGAACCATTAGCCAATAGACTCGTGCAACTTCAGGCCAATCCAACGTGGACACTCCTAAAAACTACAAATGCACCATTTCCCACCCATTTACAAATTTTAACGTGCTTTCTCTACTTACAGGTGCAATTCAAGATTCACCTAGGCATACATGGAGAAAGTAGTGATTAAACTGATATAGCTATACAGTTGCAGAAGGCTCTAGTTTTGTGTATTGATCAAACTTTCCCCTTCTTGAATCTTGCTTCTTGTTCATTCCCTTTTCTTTTTCCCTATTTGAATTCCCATTTCTTCTCATCCCTTTCTATTGTAGTTTAACTACAAATTCAACACATTTTAGGTTAGAAAACTTGCAGAAGCCACCAAAGAAGAAAGAACATGAGGTGTTCAATCGAATGGTGCACCCACTAGTGGACTTGGACCACATTCCACTGGAAGACAGAGACTTATAAATACATGAGACACTCTCAAAATTTGATTTATTTGACATATGTTGCTGTTGGGAGGATAAATTTGTTGATTAAGTAGATGACATAGGGCTCTAGGACACCAATTTGAATTTCTATATCTTTCCAAAAACCCATGGTTGCTCAGAACTAATTAGAAAATGCCACTCATGCTATAATCCACAACAAAGGGTAGTGATAGCCTAGTAAACTATTTAACGTTAATACCAAATATATAATGCAGATGATGTAGGCTCTTGTCATTAAAGGAACCACTCCCTTTTCCCATGAGATCCTCATTGAAATGTATCAGATGCTAGACTTCACTAAAAGAGCTAAAACCTTAGAACTATTCATGACTGAACAGACCCCATTGCTTAGCAAGAATCCTCCTTATTCCTCCTCTGCTTTCCCTGATAGGACTAGGCATATAGTCATTGTACTTTCATATTTTTTGGGCTATTATTCAGATCAATGGCTTGATGAGGCTATTATAGGTTTCCTATCCATCTTATTAGCAGAATCAAAGCCCTCTCTCCTATTCAATTTCATTCAATTCCTAACAGATGCCATCCATGAGCAATTTGTAAATTTCATCATAGAGGAAGTGTTTCAGTACTCTTCAGTGTTGGTATATGTGTTTGTTTATTTCCAGGCAGACAGATTTCAGTTTACAATGACCAAGTTAAATGAAGAAGGTGAAGCCTAATCTATTATTTTCTAGACCACCTTAGTGATGAAGGATCAAAATAACTTCACCTATAAGGCATTTGTAGAATTGTTTGTTCACCCAGCTATGAGCCTCCTCAGTGGGACTGTAGAACCTGGAATAAATGAAGAAATTAAAAGGATCATGCATTTGACAGACCAAGCAAGAATAGGAGATTGGTACTTGTACCAAAATTATACATAATTAAGAGTGTATGGATGTGAAATGGCTCCTTACAAGTTGCCAAAGTTCCTCCCATGAGGATCTTTGCACTTGAATATATCAGGAAAATGATCAATGGAGATGAAATACAATTTATAGCAACAAAGAAGAAGTCACAATTTAGGATCAAATCCCAGATTGGTCATTTTGTTCGCAACAAAAAGGAAGCAGGTGAGGATGCAGACAAGAAATTGAAGGAAATGAAGTTCTCTCACAGTTTTGCATGGTCCTATGACCCATGGGGCATCGTATCCAAGAAAAGGGTAGAGAACAAGTCAACACCCTACATTGACACTCAAATGCATGAGATAGAAAAATTTATGAACCGAATTGAGTGGATTCCTGACACACTAAAAGAAGCTGAGGAACAAATAATTTCTTCTTCAAGTGCACAGGCTCCTAGGCAACAAGAAAAATAGGGTATAGACAACACATCAGACAAGGGCAATGAAAAAGAAAAAGGAGAAACTAGGAAAAGGTCAAGAGAAGATCAATCACCCGGGACTGATAATTCTATGAAAGAATTCAATCTGAAATTTAGAAAAAGAGTCGGGAAGTACATGGACATAGACAAGGAATCACTGCAAAAAAAAGTCATTAATCTTAGTGATATTCTTGATTCATCCCTAACTGGAGGTCAATCTCTTCTGGCTACTCCAATCTCAGAAAGGCAATAGTCTCTTCAAGTTTTAACATCTACCAATGTAACTGGAGAAATAGAGGTGACCATCTTTGACACTTCCATGGAAATCAAGATCAGAAATGAGGTATTGAAAAAGAGTACCTATGCTCAATTATGGAAGCAAAGTGAAACTTCTCAAGGTACACTCCTCTCAGCATTTGATTTAGAAAAAGACAAAATGAATATGGCATTTTTGGAAGCATAGATAACATAGCCTAAAACTCCAGCTGATTACAAACATACCACTTTTTAGTTTGATGCCAAGAACGTTCATCCTATTGATTAGCTGGAAATGCATGAGAAAATAGGTGAAATGATCTCTTCTACTCTGACCAGTGCCTTCATGAATTTGTTTAAAATGCGGGTGGCCTTGTCAAATGCCCAATCTCAACTAAAGATGGAAAAAATTTCATCCTAGTCAAAGGACAACATAATTAAGTCTTTGGAAGACTTAGTAGTGAGAATTGGATATGATCCCTCAAATGTAAAGAAGTAGAAGAAATAATTGAGAAAAAGGAAATGGATATAGCATCTTTAAAGAAGCAACTCAAAATGCCTACAACAAATGATAGCTTGACCAAAGAGATAGAGGAAACAAAGAGTCAGAAGGCTGATATGATGAAATTAGTAATGGAGAAATCTCTCCAAATAAAACAAATGGAGGGAGAAATGGAGAAGATGGTACAAGAGAAAGAAAAAGTAGCATAGTTGGCCAGCACCACTATGGAGGCTCTTCCTCTTACAACTATTCCTACAACCACTCCAACAACTACTACTAATGGGACAAGAAGCAGTACAAAACAACTAGCTAGGTCCATGGAAGGCATGAATATTCAAACTGAGAAAATCAAGAGACTAGAAACCCAAGTCAGTGTTCTGCAGGACCAAATCAAAAGAGCTGAAAGTGACCACTCAGTAGAGATGCAGAGGGCACAAACCTTAATTGAAAGGCTGCAAAAATATGAAAAGGAATCATCCATTGGTAACACTCTAGGAAGGTTGAAAGATATCATTTGACACAACATCATCGATGGAATGAATGAAATTTGGTCCAAAATACAAATCATCTTTGAAAATAAGGAGTTAGTGGAAAAATCTAGAGAAGCTATTACATCTACTAACCTAGAGCGGAGAGACATGCCAATAACAACCAACATAATCATCAAAATTATCAATTTAAGGAATAGGTATGAGCTAGAAGAGATGGGAGTAGTAGACAAGACAAAAACCAATCTACAAGTGAAGAAAATATTGACTAAGAAGAACCTGGATGTACATCTAGAGGAAAAATGAAAAAATTTAGAGCTAACAGTGAACAAGTTTTTCAACAGAATTGAGCCTTTAACATAGAAAAGTCTCCCTTCTCTATTTGTTACTAATGACAAACTCATGGCCATAGAAGATTATTTCAAGAGGATCCGAGGAATAGCCCTAGATGCTATGAATCTCTCCAACATTAAAGGCAACATGACATGAAAAGCATTGTTGGAAGCTATCAACAATCCAATCTATATTGAGCATGAATTGAAGCACATTTTTACAGTTAAACCCACCTTTTCAAGGTACACTGAAGCTGATGAAATATACTGTAGGTTAATCAAGATCAAGATTCTGGATGAGGAAGCATGGAGTGACCTATGTGATTATTAAGAGAAACAAGATAGGGATGATTTCTAGAACAAAGCAGATTTGAGTTAGCACCAACCATGTGAGCAAAGACACTACTACAAAATTAATTTCTCAACAACAACATCTTGAAAAAAGAGAACCAGATGTCCAAGTTTTCTCATCGTGGCCACTTCATGGTTACAATAGTCAAATTTCCTTTCATTGTAATTAATAACAAATTGCCAAGTGTATAAGGAAATAATTGTAGTTTTTTGTTAATTACTTCATGCATTAGAGGTATTAGGGGTTGGACCCGAGTTATTGAACAATATTTCTTTGGAGCACTATAATCTTTGAGTTGGAACATCAATAATAAAATACCATTTGCAAGATAATTGAGTTGTTTTTAACCTGGTGATGTCTTGTTTCTATGTCAAACATATTCCTATTTTATTCATTATGCATCATCAAATCTTATTGTAAGAAAAACATTCTAGATTAAGATATGCTATTGGAGCACCTTACTTCTATCTGTGTTTACAATCTAAATGGTTTCCTGTGATGTATGATTAAGAAATACTTAATGGCTTTTTAATCATTACTGATTTCACTATTTTGTCATCTCATTTCCCATTCTGCTTTTAGATCCAGTAAAGATAGTTAGCTTTCCTTGCAAATGTTCTAGAAAAGTTGATGTTACCACCCAACCTTTGATTCCATAGCCCAATGGAAAAGATCTAAGTCTAACTTGCCCCAACCAAATAATCAAATAATCAAGAAATCAAGGAATAAAACCCTTCTACCATTATAGCTAGCCTAATACATTAAAACATTGGAAATAAAGATAAATACAAAAATTTACAAAGAGAGCCCTCTCTAAGTCTAGGAGGGCTAGATCCTAGACTCCTAAGTGGTTTGATGTATCATATATGATTTTTTCTTGCCAATCTTAAAAATCATAGGGCGATAACACACTGAAAGGTGCATTCTACAACTGAGTATGAGGGAGGTGTAAATCCTTTCGTGCTTCAGCTCGGGTTGACATTGTGCTTGCTCCATTGTTGATATGACAACTCAAATCAAGAAAATCTAGTAAGAATATTTTTTTCTCCCACTCTTACCCATAAACAAAATATTTCAATGTCCATATATAGTAACATAATTTTATATCAATTTTAAAAAGAGATAAAGTAAT
>APFE031516068.1:92057-156445 GCA_000404065.3 Pinus taeda | reverse complement strand
CCACCAAAGATTTGTTGGAATTGCAAATTTAAGTTGTGTATTATACCCAATCCAAGTGCTCAATTTTTTTTCAAGGCATTGTATACATGTATGCTTTCAAAAATGCAATTTAAAATCTCTCTCTCTCTCTCTCTCTCTCTCTCTCTCAAAGTAGTATAAATCCATTTTAATTGTAGACATAACAAGTGTCAAGAGGGATTTTTCACTCTAAATTTGTTTTTCCACCTTGAGAGATTTGATCCCTCTCAACATTTGCTATATCTGTTTTTAAGATGGACCTATATTGGTTTTTATTTTAACAACGTGAGATGTATCTATTGAATGGTGCTCGCATTGATGACAAAATTGTCCTTGAACTCTCCTAATATTCATCTAGTGTACATTAGTTGAAAGCTCCAAATGACAAAAATCCCTGGAAGAATGGAAGGGAAACCCTAGAATCTTTGTAGTTTTTGAATATTTTGAGGATAAAGATAATTTTATTTTCTCATGATACCATCTTCATTGGATGATCCATGTCATGTGGATTCTAACGATAGGTGGTGCATTCCATAACTCCTCATGATTGAGGACATACGCCTCATCAAATATTGAAGCCCCATTCTTGTGGTCAGAGTCCCCAAATGAGATGATTTGGAAAATCATCATTGGCTAAATACATAGCATTAGAAGGGTTTTCATGGGAGGACTTAATTAATTAACGTTGAACTAATCTATGATTGGAGTATTATTAAAAAAAATTATTTTTTTCTCTAAAAATGAAATTGTAAAATTAAAATTTTAAATTTATTTCCATCCACATCAGCTTCCCTCATTTATTTCGAGAATCCTCTTTCACCATCGTAAAAAAGGGTCGAAATATCCTCAGTGAAAGTATCAATTCATGCTCATCCTCTGATATTTTTTAACTGGTGCGGTCACATCATATCCCAAGAAGAGGTCAAAGGTTGAAGGTTGATTGGATTATTTTCTTCATTATTTTGCATCGTTATTCATTGGGACTTTGAGGTCTGCCTGAGTCTATTCAACCTCCTATTCTAAGGCTAAACTTAGGCTATATGCTAAGGTCATTATTTTCTTTAGGTTTGGAGTCTACGTTGGATTATTGTGCATATTTGAGGCCATTAGGCCTTCTTTTATAAGGTTGATTAAGGTACATAATCAAGGTTGTGCGTGGATTTGTTACCCCTCCTCTAAAGCTACAAAGGTCTAGATTCAGTTTACGTCAAATATTGAGCATATAAACCCTGACCTATGTGGAACTTTTGTGGATTTTCATTCTTGGTTATTCATGTTTTAAGGAAATCTGTATGAACTCATTTTCCATCCAGTGAGATAAATATCATATCATGTTTGAAGACAAATTGAAGGGATTTTTTTAATCTATTCAGCCTCATTTGTGGCTAATTTTTAGACTTCTCGTGGAGGTATTTGAACCTCTAGGGCTAGTATGAGGCCCCTTTTTGCATGGTGATAGAGACCAAACTTTGTGTTTTTGTGAGGAAAATTTCACATCTTTTGAATCATATCTCAGCCTTTAAAACAATAAATTTATGGTATGAATACTTGGCCTCCTTTTGATAAACAAAGTGACACTGATTAGTATATTTGAGTCCTAGAAAATGATTTTTGATGTTGTTGAAATCTACAGACAATACTAAAGCTTAAACTCACTATTGTATCAGTCCCTTATATTTGCTCATTAATTGTTTAAGATTTGTGTGCTAGTTTGCAGAGTAAGCTTGCCAAATTTTTGAGGCATCACTACAAGGAAAATACCTTCAAGCAGAGGTTATAACAAAGTTTTTTAGTGTTATAAAATTGGAAAAAATTGTCAAAAAAACCTCTACTAAAACATTCGTTTGTGATAACAGATGTTTTAGTGGAGCTTATAATGGAACTTCATCACACTAATTTTTTTTGGGTGCTATTAGGTTTTATTGAATGTTTTCTTAGCCATGCACTTATTGGAAAAATTGCACTAGTGCGCTACCAGTATAAAAAAATGTGTTGTAAATTTAAATAAAAGCATCAGGAATGGAATCAGGTGTTTGAAGCACCAATGCATTAACTTTATAAAAGAAATGGTGCCTTAATAATAAAATTTCACCCACTCATACAATCTATGATACCATGCACCAGGTCGTTGAATGAAAACAACAACGGTGCCTGGAAAGTATATCACTCTGGTGGTTATGTCTTCTAAAAATGCCCTAGGCAGTACTTTTTGGAAACGACACCGAGAAGGAAAAAAATCTTGCAGCCGTGGTGCTTTTATCTTCTCCAACACATTAGGTCGTTTTATGTTACAATGCATTGGTGCAATGTAACTTATATAAAAGAATCGATGTTGTTAATTTAAATAGTAACACTGGGGTTGCAAACAATATATTGGAGCATATGGGCATTGGTTTTGTGAAATCATTGATGCATTAACAATAACAATGCATTGGTATGTACAATCTATGATACCATGGATCAAGGTGTTAAATGCAAACAACATCAATGCTTATGTGTTTGCAAAATCCCCAATGTTGTACTTTTCACAAAAGGCACCGAGGAAAGTAAAAAAACCATGTAGTACTAATGCTTTTAGTTAATCTAACACATCAATGTGTTAATGGTAATGATGCATCAATGTGTTAAAGGTGAATCACACTAGCACATGAAATGTATATCTTCTTGGTGCGTATTTATTTTATGCATGCAACGAGCTTTTGTATGTAAGAACGCATTGGGATACCATTTTTTATTTTTATAAATATTGTTTTTGAAGAAATCACCTTCGAAGAAGTGTGCATTAATATAAAAAGTCCTGGCATCCATTTTCTCCTTTTTAGAAACATCGACCTATGACAGTGCAATTATTATAATTTTTTAAATATGTTATTCTTTGAAAATTGAGATATATCTTATAACGATATTCATATAAATTAAATTTTAATTAGTGCATTTTTATATGATGTTTGGATTAATTTGATATATCATCATATTTCACATCTCTTCACTATAATATTTAATCATTGGTGTAAGATTTTGCAGCAACATTGGGCAAGACAATAGAATAAATTAAAATTTATTTTATTAGATATCAGTATGTGGCTCTTTTTCATACAAAATGGGGTAGTTATTGGTAACCCCTTGTCTTTCAATTGGGACACTTTGTCCATTACATTAAACAAAGCGTCAAATTTTCATCAATTATTTCAAAAACTACAACAACTTGCATTGATATCCAAATAGATCACCATTCTTTGATGGAACTTTTGTCATTGCTCGAGCTAATTCCATGAATTGAGTTATTTGGACCAATGTTTTGTTTATTTCATTTTTTTTTTGTCTTATTTAAATTCCATACACAAACATAAAAATAAAGTATAATAAGTGTATCTAGATTGGTGAGAATAATGAAAATTGAAATAATATAATATACGTCAATGTAAATTTGAAAGCAATTTACCATAGCAAGAATTGAGTCCTAAACTATATGCATTCTTTCAAAACCAAATGTCATGCCTTCTTTCAACAACTCTTATGTTGGCGCAATTCCATACTTTGCTTCCTACAAGTTTTATACCCCATAATAAATCATATATTTCTGATAAAATAATTTTTTTGTTCTATTAATTATAAACTCATAGAAGTAAAACAACATATATACTTACAAATTCCACAATTAATTTTTTATATGCCAACATATACTCTTAACCCATAATTAACCCAATGTCAATTAATTCCTCTAATGGCTCTTCTTTGTGTGTTAGCACCTATTTGAAGAAACTCAAGGATGGTTGTTGTAAAACAACTTAGAATATAAAAAAATAAATGTTAAGTTGTTATAAGGAAATATTAACAATTACTCACAAACTTTGATATCAACCCTTTTCTTCCTTGTCATCTTGTTTTGTGTGCTAAATGGGTTCCATTTTGTTTATTTTTTGTAATAAAATACTTGAAAATTAATATTTAATGCTAAATTATTTTGTTTATATTTACCTAGTAGAAAAATTCAATGATTACATACATTTGAAGCACATCATTTTGAGATGGCTCCTCCTATGATGCAATTATGTCCATTTCTTTGACCATCTCCTTGTACATGTTTTTGGACATTCCTATTGACATGTTTTGAATATCATTTTGTTAATCCTTTGAAATTTTCGTAATCTTCCTAAAAAAATAATAAAATATTGTTATATTGATATATGAAAACTAAATATAACAAAATTGATATTAATAAATGAATGCCTTGTAGTAATATATACACATAATTATAGAAAAACATTTTAATTAGGAGTATTACTTTTGGAATTATACTTTTTTGTTGTATATTTCTGCTATTGCAAGTCTGACAAGCCTCACTGACTATTGCATTGGAAATTCTTCTTGTATTTTAAATGTAACTTGATTCTTAGAATCATTGGATTGATTTCTATATTGTAAGTGGACAATATGTCTATACATTCGTTCTAATATATCCCTGATAGTTTTGTAAAAATCCTCCCCCGCTTTCATTAGCCTCCAACACCACTCCAAATGAGCTGAGGACCAACTTATTGTCATTTACATGTTCTATAATTTTTTGTTTCTTAGAAGGACATTCTCTTTCTTCGTCATTAGTCCCTATAGAACATTAAACATATATGAATTACTAGATTGCTTGAAACATGTTATATAATATTCTCAAGTATATTATTAATGAAAAGAAAAAGAACTCATATTGAATAGTAATTTTTCATTCACTTGATTCATCCTTCTATAATTATTCCATCAGGGTTTTATGCTATTATGCACTTAGATTAGAAATAATCGTATCGCGCTTCCTCATTTTGTGGCTCTGCATGAGACACACTAGCCAATACATTTTAGTTAAATTTACAAATAGTTCAAACATATTAATTTTGTAAAGAAAGTACAAAGAACTTGTATTTTGTGCTTTTTTGGATGTGTTATCATTGTGTCGATCAATATGTTTGTTACTTCACCACTTCTCAAACATTTTTATTTATCAATCTACAACTTGTACCATTCAATAAAGAAGCCATTAAATATATTTTTATTAATAAATCACATAATTTTAAGCCAAAAAGAGGTTTGGTAACCGATTTTCTTATGTGCATAAACACACTGGTGCATTTAATTTAGTAAAAGTTCCAGCGCATTTAATTTTTTAGCACTAACAGTGAAAAATGATTTTTTAAATAACTTTAAATTATGAAGGTATGGTATTGTAATGATATAAAAGCACTTCCATCATAGTAAAAAAATGAAAACATAAAAGGTTAAACACAAGTTCTTTTGGAATTAATATTGTTATTTGTCAGAGGCACACTAGTGCAGTATATTACATAGGGTGCATCAATAAGCATAAACCATTTTTTTAAAAAACGGACAAGGATAACATGGTTTGGATCTGATTCAGTAAGTGATTCCCTTGCTTTCAATGCCAAGCACTTTATATATAGTCACACAAACTCATTAAATCTAGAATGCCTAAAATGAAAATCCCTAATTATGAAGTGGTAGAGAGAGTTAAACCCTAAGGTGAAACTTTGAAGTCACAAAAGCAAGAAGAAGCAAGGGTTTAAGGTAAGTATTAAGTTTTTTTTTTTAATTTTGTTTTTGTTTTTGTTTTTTGTTTTTGTTTTCGTTTTTGTTTTTGTTTTGTTTGTTTGTTTGTTTGTTTTTGTTTTTTTTGTTTTTGTTTTGTTTTGTTTTTTTGTTTGTTTGTTTGTTTGTTTGTTTTTTGTTTTTTTTTTTGTTTGTTTGTTTGTTTGTTTGTTTTTTTTGTTTTTTTGTTTTTTTGTTTTTTTGTTTTTTTTTTTTTTTTTTGTTTTTTTTTTTTTTTTTTTTTTTTTAATTAAATATAAATAGGAACATAGATTATAAATCATTTTATTAGTAAAAATCAATAGTAAAATTTTTACTATGCAGGGTTTTTATTTTTTTTCTAAATTTTAATTAAGTCTAACAGAAATTGTAAAAAAAAATTATTAGGAAAAGATAGTAATTTTACTATACAGGGTTTTGAGTGAATTACCATCCCTTTCAAATTATGATCTTCTGAATATTTTTGTTATTCCAAAGTATTTCGTTGCTCCACATTGTTCCTAATATGTCTCTCTTGCAAATATCTCCCTTAAATTTTTTGGAAAAATAATGAGATAGTGAATAACTTCTTACTATTTAAAAGAATTTATGAAATGAGATTTAGAAAAATCAGTTACCACTCATTTTTCATTTTGATAAAAATAAAGTCACGCTCTCTTTTTTTTTCCCTAGTTTTCCAAAACATTTGTGCATTTCATAGTGAAAAGCACTGATGTATTTACTAGTAATGTGCACTGAATAAGATAACTTATTGGTACACTAAATCGTTTTAATGCATCGATACAATATAATTCCTTTTTTTTTTTTTTGAAACCATAGGATCTAATGTGGTTATTATTTTAACGCATTGTTGTGACTATTATTTAAACACGTCAATGTGGTTAGTTTTACAAGAGAACTGATATGTTTTAAAAGTTATTTGAATTTTTATTTTCACACAAAATGGCATATTCATCTCAAATTATCCTTTAGGATGCATCCACATGATTTACAATAGTTCATAGTATACATTTTCCTCTTAAAGTCTTTTTATTATTTAAAAATGATTTGAAAACTATATTGAAATTCATATTGTGGTTATATGGTTCTCAAAATTAATTTTAGGTATGTACACACAAATTTATTATTGGTTTTGAACAAATGCAGGGAGAAAATATCATAATATCAAATGGTCATTTTTTTAAATTCCAACTTGTTCCATGTTGTTTAAAGTCCTATGGAGAGTTATCCCTTTTCATCTTTAGTAAATTTAAATATATTTCGATTATCTAATTGAGTTTTTTTATTCATGTCAATTTGAATAAAAATGTATCCAAATTTATAGGTTACTGATTCAGAATCGAGTTCAAATGCAGAAAATAGTACACAAGTACAAAAACGCCAAAAGCTCTTATAAGGAGCATCATACCACAAACGGTTGTTAGATGAAAATGGACAACCTTTTTAACTTGCCAATTGTAAAATGCCATCTTCTAGCTACAATATTGGGTAATAAATGGTAATAATTATTTGGTATAATGTAATTTCAATGAACCAATTGCATTGTGCTTACTAATATCATTGATGTACTAATGTTCAATATTTTTTGAAATTAGGATTCTAATGATGATGAGTTCTGACGCACCTACCATCTTCTAGTGCACCCCACTACAATGTCAAATCGAGAAAAGGTTATAGTAAGAGTAAAACTCAAGGCAGAAGCATACGAAGAATGGTTGAATCAACCACCTATTTAATTCCCACTATGACTAGATTCACCTATTAGGAATGACTACAACAATAGTAATTTTTCATCACAAATTGGCAATAGAGGAAATCAAATAGAGGTTTTTATGGATGATTACTTATGGGATACAAATTCCGTGGACACATTTTTGTTACATGCATTCTAGAAAAATGAGTTAGGGGGTGATGATCATATCATTGATACCTTTTTTGAAGCCTAAAATATGCTTCCAACACCCCTCTCTTTGGACCTATCAGCCAATCAAATTCTACCCAACTAGGGACAATAATGTTACTGTAAAACTTGAAAGCAAAGTTTGGCATGTCAAATGCATCTTTCTCGACAATATTGAGATGATTATTAATGATCAAGCCCCTTATATTTTGAGAAATTTGATCACACACTCAACATTAAAAATGGTCGATTTTATGAACATTACATATTGACATTATACATTTATATTTCCCACCAACTATATGTTATTCAAATATAAGGTTCTTCTGAGTGATAATGTCTTTCCCTATAGTTTTGAAGAGGCAAAGGAGTTATTGAAAATGTTGGGTGTTGAGTAGATATCATATAAGCATGTCTGAATGCTTGTATTCTATATAGAGGAGAATATGCAGACAAAGAGACATGTCTAAAATATGGGTGTGACACATACCTTAAATAAATAAATAAAATTTAAATCACATGATCCTCCTCATAAGATATTGAGGCATAGGTCTATAGTCCCAAGGATTCAAAGGCTCTTTCATTGCAAAGAATTAGCTATGTTGCAGGGATGACATTCCTCACACATAAGTGAGTTAGGAGTTATGTGAATCCCAAGAGATTCAATAACCATGAAGCATATAGAGGATACATGTCCTAAAAAAGTCATGGATGGTGTACAAAGTCTATGACTCAACATAGCAATCGTGGATGACATCAACCGATATGCACTCCAAAACACCAACTAGTCTATTTGGGATGTAGTAGTGATCAATAATGATATCCCCCCATGGTTGTCCTTAAAGAATGAACATCTTATGTTGGCTCTCATAGTTCCTGTTAGAAGAAAAGTGGAGAATATGGATGTCTACTTACAACAATTGGTAGATTAAATGATGGAATTATGGGAAGGGATACATGTATACGATGTATCAAGAACCATCACAACATAGAAGAGTTTTAAGTTGTATTGTACATGTTCTTACACCACACATGATTATCGAGGATTAAGAGTTTTCTCTGCTAAATTACATGTTTATTTATTTATTTATATATGTAACAATATTGTTTTGAATAGTAGTTTAATTCATTGCAATTATTTTTATCTTCATGATCGCTAACATGCCATGTACACAATAATTTTGCAGGTCTTGTAACAAAAGGGTATCATGGATGTAGATGTTGTGGACCTCCTTTAAAGGTTATATGGTCCAACCACCCACAAAATCCAGTGTATGACTGCTCTAGGGTATTCCTCCCAAAAGAACACCCTTACAAAAGAGTAACATCTACTTTCAATGGTAAACCATAGAGAACTAAAAGGCATGCAATAATGATACCATCTGAATGGTTTAGAGCATCTGAGAGAGAGAAGGAGAAGGAGGCTACAAAAATATTCAATTCAAATGGGGAGCCCATGTTCAAAGATCCATAATTATTTAATACCTATGTTGAGATATTTCCCATTGGGATGAAAAGGAAATATGTTTTTTATGAGCTCCCATATTGGGAGCATCTTAAGATTTCCCACTTACTATATCCGATGCATATATTTGAAAATGTTTCATCTTCTTTATGGAGGCACATATCATCAAAAGAAAATGACACATTGGTTGTTATGAGAGATCTTGTTTCTTCAAAAACTAAAAAGAAATATTAGCCAAGACAATAAAGTAAAGGAGAGGTTGGTCCCACTTGATCTTTCAAAGAAGGTGATGTCCTATGGATTTTAAATAAATATGATCTTTCTTTGGCAAAGTAAGTTAATGGTTGTGAGGGTGATTTCTTTATATGGGTCTTCACTACGACGTTGCTTCACTATGGAAGACTATTTGCTGGGGTTGAAATCACATGTCCATTTGAACCTTCTAAGAGTACACATGTCAAAAACACTATTTTATTATTTATTATTATTTTTACACCATGGGGTAAAATATAAATATTTTTTTAATGTGTTTACTTTGTAGTGTCATTATCTTTTGCTTGTGCTTGGGTGTGTGAACAATGAATTCCTCGAAGACCTACGATGTTCCATATCTAAAATATTTTCATTTGTAAATTGGATCACATGAAAGGAGATTCATATGGCTAGCATTCCATGGTGGTGTCAAGAGATAGCTGAGATTGTTTGTGTGTTTGAGAAGGAACTACCATCGATTTTCATGGACTTGCAGGTTCATACTCTTCTTCACCTAGTAGATGAGTTTGAATTAGTTGTGGTGGTTTCTTGTCATTGGATATTCTTCTTAGAGAGGTACATGAAGAAATTGAAAGATTTTGTTCGAAAAGGAGTAAAACCCAAGGGGTCGATGGTAGATGGATACATATCATATAAGTCATTCTATTATGATAGTGAGTACATCAAATAGATCGATAACATACCGGGTGCGGTGATTTGGGACGATGAAAGGGATGAAGACAAAATATAGGGGGAGCTTCTCTAAATGAATGGAGAAAGGCACGCGATAAAGGCTAATTGACTTATCATTTTTCAAATTTCTACACAATAACTATTCACACTGAACTTCATAATGTATATTTTGATGTCATACATACTATATATGTCAGTTTGATTTCATCACCGAATTCAAAAATTGAATCCATCAACAAATTCATTTTTTTCAATTTGGAAGCAACACAACCGTGGATCGCATTGTACAAACAAAAGAGGAGGAAATGGGATAGTGATAGGAAAGAATTCATATGGTTGAATGGTAGAATCATTCCTTATCCTAATTATTTAAAGGTAAGTATGCCAATGATATGCCCTAATAGTTGGTTTGTTGACCAAGTCAGAGAGAAATACTGTGCGTCTAGTCATTACCCACGTGTTGAAGAGGATGTGCTAAAAATAGGGATTGGATGAAGCAACTCGCTAATAATATCTTTTTATAAATTTTTAACTTCATAATGCACCTTTGAATTGTGACATCTATATTTTATATTTTAATTATGTTCGAGATATTAGATACATGACAATGTGATTTTTCACTTTTTTTGTAGGTGCATTTGTTCCCATCTATGTGGGCATATGTACATAACTTTCACACAGAGGATGTCGATGATGGGCACATGACACAATACTATGGAGTGGAAGTTGAGTTCAACCAAGCTATTCATGGTAGCCACTGTGATCAAAACCTAATATGGGGGACATTAAGTTACGACAAAAATATACAAGAGATCATTGAAGTCAACTTCTCTTCGTTCCAATGTGTTATTTTTAGGTGTAAGTTGTGAGACACCTTTGATCGGAATAATGTAAAGGAAGATTGTGATAGTGGGATGATATGTATAAACTCTAGAAAGATGTGGCATGAAGCTAGGGAGCCTTATGTTTTATGTAAACACTACAACTAGGTGTTTGTTTAACCCAAATGTGTTGGATAGGGATTGGTGGTTTGTATTAAGACATGGCCCTAGGTCAAAACATATTTTTTAGAACAATATTGTTATCATCCCAAGCAAGGAAAATAATCATGGCGATGACAACAAAGGGTGATATGTACTTGTATTATTTCATCATTTATACTATTGTTGTATGTTTTTTTTTTCTTTATTTCACTAATTATATTATTTTTTATTCATCTTATTGAAATTTTATATAATTGTTAGGATTCAAAAACGTTTTCGCATGGTTTTTTTTAGTGGAAATTTTTTTACACTTAAAACTAAGTATTTCCAATAGTGTAATTTATAATTTAAAAATTAAGATTTTAACTTGTTGTTTAATTCTAAGTTTGTGATAAGTTTAATTTGAATTTTGTGATAATTTGGTTTTCAACTTAGCTGTTTGTTAGTTCACATATTTTTATCATTGCTTTTGGAAATATTTAAATTATGCCACTAGTGTTGACTAAAACCACAATTAATGAAGTAATTTAAAATTTTGATAGCAATCAGCTTACGAAATAATGACAAGAAAAACAAATATAGGAATATTTGCATCCATAAAATTTTAGGGCCAATAGAATGCTTATGATTGGAGATTATAAATTTTCTGTAATAATATTTTTTAGGGTAGAAGATTCTATACAAAAGGAGAAAATAGTACAATGGAAAATAACATTTGTTCATATATAATTGTTTTTTGAAAAATAATGTAGTTAGGATGAGTATATATGAACTATCTATACAATAGAAAATTATTTATGGTAATTTTACAATTATATTTCAACCATATTAAACTTAGTAATTTATAAAAATATCTTTGCATTTTTTATTTAAAACAAGTCTTTTTGCATGTAATTTCATACATAAAATTTTGTTATAAGTTCAACAATTTATAATCTATAATAAATATATATCATTTCATAAAAATAAACATCATAATGATAATCATCTAACAAACATAAATGTCATCTAAAATACACATTCAAATTCACTAACATCATCTAATTATATACACGTCTAGCACCTAAAAATGTCATTAGCTAGCACGCAAATCTAATAATTTAATAGGGCATCATCATCGTGATCACGTCTAACAATATCCCATGCTAATATATGTCATGCTAATTATATTATTTTTTATTTGCCTTGTTGGCATGTTATATAATTAATATGATATTAAATTTAAATTTAAATTGGTAAGAGTTGCTATAAATATTAAATTTAAATAGCTTGAAACTCTCCTAGCTTTAGTGATAAAATATTTTTCATTAAAATATATGTTTTAAAGGTTATATTAAATCTAAATTAATTATAAAAAGAATTATGACTTAAGTTTTTTAAGTTTTAACAATAGGGTAAATTTTATAAATAAACTTAAAAGATTATTTTTATATTTTTTAAATAAATATTATTGATAATAGTATATTGATTGCATTTTCTTATTTATTAATTTAAACATTAGAAATTTAAAAATAATTATAATTTAAAATTTAAAAATACAAATTAATTTAAAAGTTATATTTTAAATAATAATAATAATAATTAATAACTAATCTTTAAGGGTGATTTATTTATAATTATTATTAATAAATAAACTTTAATTTATTAAATTTGTAAAAACAAATTAATGGTAATGTTATTTTTATAATCCCATATTTTATGAACATTTTTTTCTAATTATAGTTGATTTTATAGTCCAATCAATTATATATTTTAATTTTATTATAAATATTTTGAAATTTTTATTTAATGATTACATGTTGCAATATACTATTTTATAAATGAATTGCAAAGATTAATTAGATATTGTCTAACTCTTGTATTATAAGCATAGGTCACAACTTTCTGATTTCTATTCTTGACTATGACTAGAAAGATAGTTTTGTTTAGAGGTTTGTACAATTTAATTATGTGTAAAAATGTGTTTTGTAGTGACTATTTTTTAGAGATGTTTTATGATCATTTTTTTTCTGTGTTTTCTATAGGCAGGGACTAAGCTGCTCACAACCTATGTTTAAATAAGAATCTAGTTAAAGTGAATATGTATGAATTATTTATGCAATACAAAAATATTTATGGTAATTTCACAATTATAGTTTCAACAATATTAAACTTTCTAATTTATAAAATTATTTTTGCACTTTTTATTTAAAGTTGTTTTGCATGTAATTTCATATATAAAATTTTGAGATAAATTCACAAATACATAATATATAATAAATATCAGTTCATAAAAATAAACATCATGATGATAACCATCTAAAAAACATAAACATCATCTAAAATACAAATTCAAATTCACTAATATCATCTAATTGTACACACCTCTAACACATATAAACACCACTAGCTAGCACACAGATATAATAATCTAATAGGGCATCATCATAGTGATCACATCTAACAAAACAAAAGCATTGTTTAACACCATCACCACACACATCCTCAAATATACATCTCATGTCAAAAACCTGTTATAACATACATATCTATCTACAAGCGCATTAAATGAACGTATCTAACATAACCTAACAATATACACAACACTAACATATAAACTAAGTACATAAAAATGAATCAAAAAATTATATATATATCTATATATATATATATTATAATATATATATATATATATATTATATATATATATATATATATATATATATATATATATATATATATATAATATATATATATATAATATATAGATACAAACAAGTCAAATAATGGCATCAAGTCAAATAACAACTATAAAATATCTGGCACAACAGTACTAGTGGAGGCCTGGTCTGTAGAAAAATATGATAAATGGTCAATTACCTCAAGAGTTGAAGTAGGAGGTGGATGGGCTGCTCTGTGAGGAGAAATAGGCAGTGGGTCATGAGGTTGAGGAGGAGGAGGTGGAGTACTAACAGAAGGATCACCACCCTAATCATCATTTGATTTGGTAGTACTCAATAAATAAGGTGTATTTGTTGCATGGACATGATCCCTCCTCACTATAGTAGCCTGGGAGCTTCAATGATATGACACATAAGACTGATCATATCGCACGAAAAGTCCCTTTAGAGCTCTAGAAGCCTAGGATTTTCCCTAATGTTATGAGTCATTACAGGGCAGACTCCCTCCTCAACCAAAACTCTAGAGAGTTATTTTCCCAACTCCATCTGGAATCTAATGTCAAGCCTATGTGGTTGCATGCACATGGGTATCTGCATCTAAGGACATCCCTCACGCATTGTGGCCTCAACCATATCCACATCTGCATCCATGGGGGAGGAGGCATGTCCCCAATGAATGTTCAAATATCTACAAAATATATAGTGCACAATGTTTGTGTAAACCAGTTTCCAAGTTCATGTCACATTTGGTAGTTGTAGTAATTGACATTTCGAACAAGAAATGGTGGTAATACATAATTTTTTCATTCACTGCATTGTGGGTTTAAATTGGTCAAGGTTGCCTAAGAGAAATGAAGTTTAAGCCATTTTTCAAGTCACAGAAGCTATCAGAGCTTAACCAAACCCTCTCCATTTCTAAGTTCTTAGAAAAATATTTCCAACGGTATATGGAAGCCCAAAAATGGATTCCTGGAGCATAAGATACATCATTTTGAAGATTAGCTTGGAAAAGGTTAGTTGATGGAAACAAAATGACTAAGTGTAGAAGGCAAATTGCAATCGGAGGTTCAAGGCTAATCGCAATCTCATATCAGTGGTCGGCGAGTTTGAGAACACATACTTATGTTATCGGTAGGTTTCAAGGCTGAGTGTCGATATCCCGGATCAGCGATCACAGGCACCAGGGGTGCACACTAGAGCAGGGCTAGAACTATCGCCAAATGCCAATATCACCGAATCTCTGATCATGTGATAATGTGGTGCATTGCTTGGGGGCCGAGAAAACCAAAGAAAAAGGAAATGGCTGACAAAACAAGGGGCAGGCATCCCCTTTCTCTCTCCTCCACATGGCATCATGATCGATAGATCGATGGGGTTTCAACTTAAAATGACCTGCAAACCGCCGATATTGTGATAAAGCGGTGCATAGTGGGGGGGCCGAGAAAACCGAATACAAAGGAAAGAATGAAAAATTAGGGCTCTATGGGCCTATTTCTCTCTTCTCCAAGGGGCCATGTGGCAACCTCTGATTGGTCCACTGAGCTGATATGGCAGCTGACATCAGCGATGACATGGAAAGTACAGATGATGACATGGCAGTGGACACGTGTCACTTGTTTTTGGCGTTTTCAGGGGTCCAATGGGGTTGTTTAAATAATGACATTGCCCATCACAATCAGTGATTGACGATTATGTAATGTAAATCTTTCTCTTCTGCCGAATCCCCTTCTCAGTTGTGATTGTGACAAGAAAAAGGCCCCCTCATATGTGATGGTCCATAGGCTATATTCCATAAAGATCTCGCGTCTGGATTGTCAGCCCATGCTAAGGAAAAAGTTAAATGGGTCTCCCTCTTCGTGGTTGCGATTGTGATAACAAAGGAATAAGGCCCCCACGCAGCTATTGAGAACCTTAGCACTTAAAGGAATAAGCCCTTGGTAATATGCAGAAAGTGACAAAAGAGGATGAAAGCATAGGGTCCAAGGGGAAATTTAAAATTACCCACCTATTTCGTCCGATTTTATTGTTTAAAGGTCCGTGAATGAGAGATTTGGCTATCACACTTTAGCGAGGCACCGATAGCGCATGACAGAGAGAAAACATGCATGACGGGTTGGTCGTTAAGGAAGACAGTGACCAGGAACCAACCGAGAGAGGATTAACCATGACTTAGCAGGAACACACCCGGACAAAAGGACAACAATGAAGAGTGGCATGAAGATATTTCCAGAAACCATCATTTCAATTTTGATGGATTAATTTTGTTTTGTTGTTTTGATCATTGTATTGTTATTTTGTTTTGCTTTCAGGAAAGGAATCTCCCTACTGTAATAGTTAGAGGATTAACACTGAGACACCCATCCACACAGAGAGTTGTAACTTCAACCTGAAAGATATTTTTTGTAACTGATTTTCTTGCCCTCCCTCTCATTAAAAAAGGGAGGAAGAAACATTGAAGAAAGGTTCCAAATTCTAGGAAAAACCTGTATGTGCTTTTGAAGTTGTATGGATTCTGAATCTACATATTTCTTAATATGAATGAAATAGTGGTGATTCCCATATTTGAGTATTAAAATATGTTGTTTCTATGTTAAACTTCCATTATGTTCGCATTTCCTCTCATATTTCAAGAAATTGTAGCTGCCAGAAATATATCTTATATTCTTACAGATTCATTGGCGTTAACTAGTTAATACATATACCTGTATGCAAGTATGAGATTATTTCTTTAAATGTGCACTTCTTGAAATCATAGCATTCACTCTTATTACATCTACTTGTCTATATTTATTTCAAATAAGTATAGAACTCTTGATGTTTCAAGATCTATGTGATGGGTTATTATTCTCTTTATCTTCTTTCATTATTCTGCAAAATCTGATTAAACTATGAGTCCTTGATTATTCAGGCTCCACCTATTTTTTCCTTATTCTTGTGAGTTGTATATGTGAAAGGACACCATAAACACAGGGCTTATATGCTTATATGAAGGAAGAAATCCATGTTGTTATGTGTATATTTATATATTCGTAATTACTATGTGTAGAAGATGCATATGATGGCTTTGGTTCCCTAAGGATCATATGAGATACATAGAATTTAGATGTGACCAGGCACTATTCTTGTAAGTAATCCAAGGCTATCTCTGGGAGAGACAACATCTTTTGGTGCCATTGTCAGGGATGTTATTGAAGGAATTTTCCCCTGGGATACAACAAATTGAACACCCTTTGTGTATGTGAGTGAAGTCTATTATGTTGCATTCATATCACCTTGGTGAATCGACACCCCCCTCATTAACCCTATCTTTTAAAATTCCTCATACTCACTTATATACATCCCAAAAGAAAGCTCCATTTGTATAAGATCTAGAAAAGTCTTTTTCCAAGAAATTCAGGAAAGAGAATACTCCCCCTTCTTGTAATACCATCTCATCAACCTTTGCCACCTCTGCCCCAATTCTCAGCCTAATTCTACTCACTACTCAGAAATTACTCCTAAGGCCCTGACATACCCTACTTCTCCTCCAACCACTATGGTATTGACCCCAATTCCTCAAGCAAATTTTAATCTGCCTCCACCAATCTAGATGTCTCTTCTCGGCTTTTTGCTAAATAAATATGCACCTCTTAATTTACCTAAGCCTCAGAGTGCAATGCCCCAATACCACCTAAAGAAGTTGCCTAGGTTCAATGGGGAAGATTATAACACTACAAAGAGTCACATTGAAGCCTTCAGTTCTTTTTCTCACATCCTAGATGTGGATCAGTTGGATGTGGTCATGAGACTTTTTGTACAAAATCTCAAGGGAGAAGCTAGAAAATGGCTTAAAGATCTACCCAATGCCTCAATCACTACCTGGGAGGAGCTGGAAAATGCTTTCACCCAGAAATGGGGAGAAAAGGGGGATCACGAGTACCTCCTGACTAAGTTTAATGCCCTAAGAAAAAAACCGAAGGAGGATACTTCAGAATTTATCAAAAGAATCAATAAGAAGTACAATAACCTGCCTGCTAACATAAAACCTCCTCCAATTGTGGCTCATGTGGTTTTCTTGGGAGCTTTTGAGTCTAACATTGGTTTTTCCCTAAGAGCAATAAAGTTTCTCACTCTAGACCACTTCAGATCGATGCTCTTGAAGTGGAAGCCAATATGGTCTCAGCAGGTAAGTCAAGGGTAAAACAAGAAACCATTGAACCCAAAACATGGAAAGAGGAGGCATCCTCCTCCAGTCAAGATAAAGAATCATCAGACTTGAAGTTGGACGAGAAGTACAAAATCATTAGTAGTTTAACAAAAAAGGTTGGAAAGGTTGAAATTGAGAACAAGAACCTTTCCAGATAGAATGCTCAACTCAACAATTAGGGCTATAACCCTCAATATAGAAGACCTCCACTGTAACTACTTCTAAGGGAAAGAAAGGAACAACTTGATTAGATACCTCATCCTTTGTACTTGGAAGATGGTCTTGATGAACAATAATCGGATATACAAGAGAGGCAGGGAAATATGTACTCTATTTTTACCAAAGAAGAATATGAGAATATGGCTCATGGGGAGGCCAACCATGATAGAGAAGGAACAACAGAAGAGGAAGATATGGACTATTATTGAAAATAGTTTTCAAAGTTCATGCAAGCACAAATGCAACATAAGTATGATTTGATATCTTCAAAGAAGAGGATGAGAGAACCAGAACAACAAGGGGAAGCCGCTCCCAAATTTCTTTCCCCAATACTAAATAAAGGGAAGGGTAAGATGAATCCTGACCCTTCTAAGATAAAGGTCTCCTCTGATGAGGACAAAACTAGTTCAAAGGGACATATATAAAAAGAGACACCTATTCTGCGAAAATTTTCCAGTGGCAAGGAAGAAGCAATAGAGCTAGGAGGTACAAAAAAGGTCCAACTTGCATTCCATCTTGAGAGGGAGCTTGAGAAGGTAAAAATTCTTGTTCCCCTGACTGAGCTTCTAAAGAAACCTATTTATAAAGCTTAGGTCTCTCAATATATGTATCCCTCTATCTCAACACTAGCCCATGCTAGTTTAAACCTCCAGGAGGAAAGGAAAATGGTCGTTTTGGGTCTGCATGTGGAAGAGTTGGATCCTTCTACCGTGCCTTTTTATGTGACTTTCATGATCCATGATCTTTTGCTTCATAATTGCATGCTGGATTCTAGAGATTCCCACAACCTCATGTCATTATCAGTAATGGAACAATTGGGTTTGGAGAACACCATACCATACAAATACTTGCACTCCTTTGACTCAAAGAGAGTTGAGTACTTAGGCATGATAAAGGATTTGGTGGTAAACTTGGCTCAGATTCTAGCGAAAGTGTGGTAATGGATATAGTGGTGGCTGATATACCTCCTCATTTTGGAATGATCTTATCCAAATATTGGGGTTCTAAGGTGGTTGGCTTTATCAAGCTAGATCTGACTTATGCAACCATTCCCACTTTTGGAGGTGAAAAAAGAAGGCTATACAGAGAATATCGGTTTGTGAAAACTGTGAACCCAGCTAAAGCCTTAGAAAACTCCCAAGTACATGGGAAATATAGTGACATCTTCTACGTATTCTTAGAAGAAGATGATAAACACTTATGAGAAGCATCAGTGCACCTGACAAGGTAGTTGAAATACTGACATTTAAATGAAAATGAATTATGGAAATTGTACTTCGATGGAGCAAAATCAAAAGAGGGAAATGGAGCTGGAATATTGTTAGTATCCCCTGAAGTCAACATGATACCCCTCTCATTCAATCTTGAATTTGAGGTGACCAAAAATGTAGTGGAGTATGAGGCATTTCTCCTATGGTTACAAACAACAAAAAGATGAATATTGAATGCCTAACAGGCTATGGATATTCTAAATTAGTCGTAAGGAAAATCAGAAATCAATTCTAGGCCAAACACCCCAGGCTGAGGACATATCGAAATGATGTGTGGGACTTAATCGACAATTTCTTCCTCCCCTTTAACATCCAGTTTCTACCCAGGGAAGAAAAAATAATGGTTGACTCTCTTACGATAGCTGCAAGCACTTTCAGGCCCCCACAGAATGCACTCCTCATATATGAGATATAAGTCAGACAAAGGCCTTCAATACCTGATAATGTCAAATGTTGGCATATATTTGAAGATGACAAGAAGGTCAAAATATTCATATAAGTCATTGGGGATTTTTCCCACTCCACCATTGATCAAGAAGAAGAAGAAGAAGAAGAAGAATAAGAAGCCACTCCATGGAAAGATAGAGTGGTTGGGAAAAAAAAATTCAACTAAAATGGAACACCATACCTGGTGGGCTTGTTCCACTTAAAAGAATTTTCAATAAAAATGACATAGAGTCCAAACAAATGGCCTCAAAGAAGGATGAGCAAGTAGAGGATTGCAACATCAGATCAAAGGAGGAACCCCAAATGATCAAGTTGTCCAAAGAAATCCCCTTGCAATACAGACATAGGTACTTAGATCTATTTAAAACTTACAAAGATGTATTTGCTTGGTCTTATAATGATTTGAAATCGTTTGATACAAGTATTATTTAGCATGAAATTCCTTTGAAGGGTGGGATAAATCCATGCAAACAAAAACTCAGATAAATAAACCCACTCTTACTCCCCTTCATTGAAAAGGAGTTAAGGAAGGTGATGCAGTCCAAGATCATAGTCCCTCTAAGATACTCTGAGTGGGTAGCTAATATGGTCCCTGTCCGTAAAAAGAGTAGGGCGATAATGCTATGCATGGACTTCTAGAATTTAAACAGGGTGTCTCTAAAAGATAACTACCCTTTTCCTAAGATGGATAATATATTGTAGAAACTAGTAGATGCAGCTAGAATGTCCATGCTGGATGGATTCTCAGGATATAACCAAGTGACAATCCACCCTAATGACTAGAGAAAGACTGCTTTTACCACCCCATGGGGAACCTTCATTTACGCATGCATGCCATTTGGGTTGATAAATGCAGGAGCCACATTTCAGAGAGAAATGGACATAGCTTTCTTGGGTGAGTAAGATAAATTTGCGGTATTCTACTTAGTCGACATCACAATATTTTCTAAGACAGATGAAGAGCATATCCTCCTTTTAAAAATCACTTTTGATAAGTGCAGAAGGTATGACCTCCCCCTGAATCTGAAGAAATCTCAGTTCACCCTGAGTGAGTGGAAGATTCTTGGACACATAGTAGTGCAGAAAGGAGTAAATATTGATCCTAAATGAGTCAAATCCATCAACCTTATTCCCCTACCAAGAAACAAGAAAGAAGCCCAAGCTTTTTTGGGGAGGGTAAATTTCTTAAGGTGATCCATACCCAACTATGCTGAGATAGTTAAAGGTATCACAAATATGCTCAAGAAGGAGAATGAAGTTAAGTGGAGCTCCATCCCTCGTGATTCTTTCATAAGGATCAAAGAATCTTTGGTTGAGACCCTAGTGCTAGTCAACTCCAATAATTTAGTGCCCTTCTATTAGCACCTAAATCTGCCTTAGGTTGAAGGAAGGAAAAATTCAGGGTAACCACAAACCACGCTCAGTGTGGTAGCTAGCCCTACCAGAATAGGAGAGGTCTCTCTTCGTGTCACGCTCAGTGAATAAATAATCGATATGGTCTAAGATGACTTATAGTGAATATTGATTTTAGGCTAGGTAAATAAACATGGAAACAAGAGGAAATTTTTGATAAATGGCTGAGTTTCTGGGATGTATGGGACCAACGAACAACCATGAGCAGAGAATTTAACACAAAGGCACAGATTACTTTGTGAGGCAAGACAGGCGGAAAGTCTAGCAATTAAATTTGAAATAATGCGAAATGGAAAGATTTTTTTGGAGGGTGAAAAGGGCATAAATACATGAATCCTTTTCAATAGAAGAAGAAAACAGAACGTGAAACTTTCCCACAGGCAGAGCAATAAACATGAATTCTACCTTATCTTACTTAGAAAATTTCACTGGAAATGAATATGAATGAACTGTGAAACATAACGAAATACATATGAAACATAAAGAGAATATATTTGCTACACTCACACCACATGAATCTCATGAACTAGAGCCACTGCCTTTCACTAATTCTCTGTCAAAATATACAATGAGTAGCTGAGTTTCTCTCCCACAGTCTGCCAGAAATTACAACCAACCCTTTGCAAATGGTTTTACATACAATAAATAGAATTTTCCATTGGGAAATGGAACGACCCAAAGTTGGGGAGTTTTTCAAATCATTATAAACTAGAAATGGAACACCAACCATTAGTGACAGGTGCAGCGTTACAAAAATGACCAACTGTTTGGGTGACTGCTTGCCTTCCTTTGCCACTTGGATAGAAGCCAACCTTTAGTGAAAATAATTTTTAAACTTTGCCTTAGGTGCCAAGAAAAATGTAGTGTAAATGAGCAGGCCCACTTGGAGAAAATCACGAATGGAAATGTCGTGGAGTGAAAGTGATTTTTTCCTTTGGCTCTCTATGCGCCGTGCCCAAAACTATATGCGCCGCATCACTTTGGAGGTGATTTTGAGGTACCTTCTGAAGTCCAAATTGTGCCCAAGTGTACTTGTTAGAAAGCCCTTCCTGTCTACCTTCCAACCCAAGTGGAATTTCTGAATTTGTTGCTCATTTTCCCCTCCAAAACTTCAATCTCCCAAGACTGCTTCCTGTGTGTCAAAATAGGGGCAGAGAGGTCATTTTTCGAGTGTTTTTGACCCCCTGGGGACTGAAAACTTGCCCAAACTTCTTGGCCATGCACCAGCAGTCATGATTTTTTATGATGAATCCAAAAATTTAAACCTTTCATGATTTGGAGCTCCCTATCATAAGCGTCACGCTAGTGGCGTGACGCACAGGGAGAAAAACCCTGTTTTGTGTACAAAAATTTGTCAAATGACCAAAATTGCCCCAAATTTTTTGAAATTTGGGCTGAAGATTGTCTATGAAGTGCTATGCTTGGCCACAGAGGCTTCAGCTAAGATTCAGAGCCGATCTTGCTCTTTTTTCCTCTTTTGTCTTTTTGTCGCTCTCCTCAATTTCGCCATCAAATTCCTTATCCGAACCTTTGGACTCATGTTCCGTGTCCTGTAGTGATAAACCATCTGCCTCAATAATGTTTTGTCCTTGTCGACCTTCTCTAGCAGTCTCTTAAGGTGGATGTTGATCCGCTCAAGCCAAGACTCTCGGTCATTGTTAATCTCTTGCTCTAATGGAGTGAGCTCAATCCTTCTATGTTGGGCAGATTGGCGATTCTTGCGGATGTTTTGCAGCTCCATGATCTCATGTTGGTCTTCGAGCTATTTGTTCCTTTGCTCCAAATACCTGATAATCCACTTAGCCCTCTCCAAATTGAGAGACAAGGCTTGGATCTCCGTTTTCTACTCCTGGATGGTCCTCCTAAGTTTGGCACTCTCCACATCTGTATCATCATCATGAATGAGTATGAAGTCAGCCTCTCGTTCACCTGATGGCCCCTCGTCATGCATGGGCCTCTTGCCCCTGTCCAGTACTTGTGTTTCTGATGTTGGAAGTGAGGCTCCTTCCACCCCGAGTGGAGATAACACTCACTTGCTGCTGCGAACAAATGTCTACTGCATCTGTGATAGGTGATGAATACCAGCATGGTAGCAGTCTCATGGTACTCATACTAATGAGAAGGACCACCTATCTCATTTTGAACCTCTGATAATATCTATGAAGTATTGAAGAGGTCACGGGAGATGAAATCATCCCAAGTAATGCCCTGTAATCCCAGTTGATGAACCACCAAAATCTTAATAAGAGAAAAATGATAGACACTGTTAAGTTGCTGCTGAGGGGTCTTGTGTTGCATGAAGGTGTTCATCCTCTCTATGTTCCTACAAATAAAATATGGGATGTTCATCATCTGTACCTTGGTAAAGTGCATGAGCAACCTGATGTGATAGGCATATAAACGAGAGAACCTCCCCTCACAGCTGAAATATTTCATGATTAACTTCATCAATGGAGCATATTCATCTTTCAAATATCAGAATGGAAAGAATATTTTGAGCTACCTCAAGAAACTAGCCTTAATGTATGGCTCATAATGCTGCCGATCAAACTTCTATTTCTTGTACCATGGTTATCCAATGTTCAGTATGCCGGTTGCTAATGAGACAGTTTCAGGTGTCAGTGTGAAGGTGACATCGGCTAAGATAGAGTGATCTCCATGTAAGTGAAGCACAAAAAGACGGGCCAACTCATGATGAACTCGAACACTAGCCACCTTTTGAAAAAACTAAAAACATGACAGATGCTGGAAACATGACATAGCAAGAGGGCAAGCCTGTAATTTTGTAAGGGTGGTTGCTTCATCCCTAACATGTTGGCCACTTTTATGATGTCTCCGGGGAGCCTGTTCTTCCGAGGATGAATCACTTTGGGTCTCCACCTCATACTCCTATGAATGCTCAGATGCCATGACTGCTGTATATGGACTGTGCTTGGATTACCCTTTGATGATGTATGCAACTATGTGTTGTTATGAACTCTGCCACCAAGGGGAACAATGCAAAAGGGAGTGTTAGGAAGGGCAATAATATGATGGGATTAGGGGTTATGGGGGAGAATTTTGTTTAAGGACATGTAGGAGGGTTTGGGGATTTTATAAGGTAGGATTTTGGGGTTTTACATTTGACAAATGAGTGAAGGGGATAAGGAATAGGAGTTTAGTAATGTTTTAGGGTAGGGAAAAAAATAGGAAAAAATGGGATAGGGGGGAAGGGGGCGATGGAAAGAAGGGAAATGTGAAAGGGAGGAGGAACCTTGGCATCCACACAACGAATTTTCAACCCTAACAACAATGGTTTTGATGATTTAAAGTGGTAGGGTTTAGGAGTTTTTATTGCAACTATAAACGACCATAAACCATAATCATATTCACAAAATTTGATGAGCAACTGAGATGTCGACCCTGCCTGGCAATTTCAAGGGTTTCAAGGTGATTTGTTGCAAATTTGGAGAAAAACCGGGCCTTTATGGGTGTGTGCCACGCAGCATACCCAGTGTGCCATGCCCTTTGTGTGCGTCGCATCCGTGTTAATTTAACACTGTGTGGTCGCGCCCTGTGTGTCGTGCTCCCTCTGTGCGCCGCGCCTGTGAAAACGCCTCCAACCTCACTCAAAACGCGTGCTTGCTCTCACAATTAATTTGAAATGTTTTCTCTCTATCCTTGGTGTGCAAAATGACATTGTTCCTTGTGGAAATTCTATAAAAAGACATTTGGAGTCATGGTTTTGATTTTTGTTTCTTCAAAACCCACTTTGATAATGTTTTATTTTGGCACTTTTTCCTGATTTAATTCAACTCTGTATTTCACTTTTCCCTTTGAATTTTTAGCTAAAATGATGAAATTTTTGGCACTTTTTGCAGGGGTTGCATGACATGGAATTTGTCCAAGGAAACCATGACTGCACCTGAAGAGATCAACTGGAAACATTTTTTAAAATTATCACAAATGACACACTGTTTGTCTTTTCTTCAAAACAGAGTTTTGAAGAATAGTCGTAATCTGTCAACATGACGATGAAAATATTTAAATCACAACTTTGTAAGGGCCTCCCTCTGGCCTGCATGGCTTTATTGGACATGGTTTAAGACCAAATTGACTAATCCTTGGACCTAATGACTGAAAATGACTCTTGTCCCTTAAAAGATCAAACATTGACTGTTATGGACTTTAGTGAACATTAATGAAAAGACCTAAGCCAACAGGTGCTAGACATGAGGGGAAATGACTAACAAGACCTTTTCGTCAGATTATGGCATGCCCCTAGCGAAATGTAGCTGAGTGAATGGAGCGAGACTCCTAAAAATGAAATGCAAAAAGAGTTTTGATCTCTGATGGAGGACTGACGAGGCCAACTCTAACACCTTCTACATCTTTTCTTTGTCCTCTCCACATACCATTGTTGCTATGCTGTTATAGAAAAATAAAGAAGGTTATGAGAAGCCAATTCCATTTTTTAGCCCGGTCCTGAGGGACGTTGAGCTGAAGTATGATATATTGGAGAAATAGGCTTATGCACTGTCAAGGCATTGAAGTCATTCAGTATGTATGTACTGTAATACAAAATCACAGTGTTTGTCCTAACAACTGTAGTCAAAGACATTTTGGTGTAGGGAGACAACGGAGGAAAGAGGGGCAGATGGACAACTAAAATACAGGAATATGAGCTGGAAATCAAGCCTACCAAACTCATCAAAGGCTAGCGGTTGGCCAAGAATTTATCTGAATCCAACTGCCAAGCTCTAGGGATAAGGTTGATCACAGAGGAGGCAGTCCAGAGGATAAACAGAGCATAATTAAAATGGCTGAACAAAAGATCTATGCTAAGTATGATGGATCATCTAGGTATAAGAACATTGTTCATTACCTCTTATTTCTAATATGCCCGTTGGGACTGGGTAGATCAAAATACCGGAGTCTAATATTGTTGGCACATAAATACATTATATCCAATGGAATGTTCTACTGGAAGGACCTAGTGGGGGTATTAATGTTGCTTTTGGTTGAGGGAGAAACCCATGAAGTGATTGAGGATTTTCATGGGGGAGTTTGTGGAGGACACTAAAATTGGAAGGAAAAAACACACAAAATTATCAAGGTAGGATTTTACTAGCCCATGCTATTTGGAGATGTTTATTCTAATTTTAGGTCATTCCAAAAGTTCTAGTTGTTTACTGAAAGAAATAATTTTTCTCCTCTCCCCCTGATTCCTGTGCATGTAGAGGAGCCCTTTAGACAGTGGGGATTGGACTTCATCAAAGAAATCAACCCACCTTCTAGTGGCCAACACAAATGGATTTTAACAACCACTGACTATTTCACCAAGTGGGTAGAGGCTATCCCAGCTAGGAATGTTATTGATTCAGTTGTGATAAAATTCATGGAGGAGAACACACTATCCGACTTTGGGTGTCCTTTTAAAATCATCAATGATAATGCATAGGTCTTCAAATCTGACAAGTTTACCAACTTCTACCACAAATTCAACATCATTGTTGGACACTCCACTACATATTACCCTCAAGGGAATGGCTTGGCTGAGTCTTCTAATAAAAATGTGGTGAGAGTTATAAAGAAGACCATCACTGAAAATCAAAGGAACTGGGACTCTCAATTAAAGTTTGTTCTGTCGGCTAACCATGTAACACCCAAAAGATCCATTGGGAAATCTAATTTTGACCTAGTATATGGCAAGGCTATTGTCTTCCCTATCCAATTAGCAATGCTAGTAGCTAAGTTGTTGCAAGAAGCCAAAGAGGAGCCTTGCACCTTGACTAGAAGAATAAATCAGCTGGTGTAGCTTCACGAGGACAGAGAGTAGGTGGGGACTAAACTGTTAAAATGCCAACAAAGGATGAAATCTCTGTTTGACAAGAAGGCCAAGGACAAACCTCTTTAGCAAGGAGATTTAGTCCTCAAGTGGGATGTAAGGTGAGAAGGCAAAGGCAAACATGGGAAGTTTGATCCGCTATGGTTCAGCCCCTTTAGGATTGCAGAAGAAAGGGGAAATAACACATACATGCTCAAAAGCTTGGATGGTGAACTGTTGGAAATGCCTATAAATGGTCAGTTCCTAAAAAATTATTTTCAAAATTAGAGATATATGTCTCTTGCTCATTGTAAATACCCGATGTGTGCATTAAAATTGTTATTTGAATTTGTTAGTATATTTTCATAAAAGTCCTTTTCATAGAATTATATGTTGTTTAACAATAAGTCCATGCCTAATGTAAGGAAACGCTACTTCTCTGCATATCCTCAGCACCTTGCCATCAAGGCACTATCCCCAATTGGAGCCAATGTTGTCACTCACTGCATTGTGGGTTTCAATTGGTCAAGGTTTCTAGAGAGAAGTGAAGTTAAAGCCATTTTTCAAGCCACAAAATCTATCAGAGCTTAACCAAACCCTCTCCATTGCCAAGTGTTTAGAAAAATATTTCCAATGGTAAATGGAAGTCCAAAAATGGAGTCCTGGAGCATAAGATAAAGCATTTTGAAGATTGCCTTGGAAAAGGCTAGCTGATGGAAATGAAATGACTAAGTGTAGAAGACAAATTACAATCAAAGGTTTGAGGCTAATTGCAATTGCATATCGGTGGTCAGTGGGTATTGAGTCTCATACTTATGTTATTGGCGGGTTTCAAGTCTGAGTACTGATATCCCAGAATGGCGATTGAAGATGTTAGGGGTGTACATGATTATAGGGCTAGAACTATCGCCAAATGCTAATATCATGGGAACTGCCGAACATGTGATAAAGTGGTGCATCGACTGGGGGTTGAGAAAACCAAATACAAAGGAAATGGCTGAAAAAACAAGGGGCAGGCCTCAACTTTCTCTCTCCTCCATGTGGCATTGATGATCAGTGGATTGATGGGGTTTCAACTAAAAAATACCTACAAACCACCGATATTGCTATAAAGTGGTGCATCAATGGGGGTATGAGAAAACTGAATACAAAGGAAAGCATGAAAAAATAGGATTCGATGGGCCTCTTTCTCTCTCCTCTAGTGGGCCATGTGGCGGCCTTTAGTTGGTCCACCCAACTGAAATGGTAGTTGACGTCAATGATGATTTGGCAAGTATGGATGATGATGTGGCAGTAGACATGTGTCACTCATTTTTGGCATTTTCAGGGGTCCAATGGGGTTGTTTTTTGGTGCCATGTGGCACCAATCACAAGCTGACACATGGTAGTGATGATGTCACCTATGGAAATTGGCGATCGATGATCGTGCAATGTAAAGCTTTCTCCTCCATTGAATCTCCTTCCTAGTTGTGATTGTGATAAGAAAAAGGCCCCTCAGATGCGATGTTCCATAGGCTATATTCCATAAAGATATCACATTTGGACTGTCGGCCTGCTTTTAGGTAAAAGGTAAAGAAGTCTCCCTCTTCATGGTTGTGATTGCGATAACAAAGGAATATAGCCATCATTTCAGTTTCGATGGATTAATTCTATTTTACTATTTTTATCACTATATTATTATTCTGTTTCTTTCAAGAAAGGAATCTTCATGCTGTAATAGTTAGAAGATTCACGCTGGGACACCCATCCATATAGATAGTCGTAACTTCAGCCTAAAAGATATTTTCTGTAACTGATTTTCTTGCCCTCCCTCTCATTATAAAAGGGAGGAAGAAACATTGAAGAAAGATTCTGAATTATAAGAAAAAACTATATGTTCTTCTGAATTTGTATCAATTCAAAATCTACATCTTTCTTAATATGAATGAAATAGTGGTGATTCCCATGTTCTAGTATTACATTATGTTGTTTATCTGTTAAACTTCCATTATGTTTGCACTTCCTCTCAGATTTCAAGCAATTGTAGCTTCTAGAAATATCTCTTATATTCTTATAGATTCACTGATGTTAACTAGTTAATACATATGCCTATATGCAAGTCTGAGATTATATCTTTAAATGTGCGCTTCCTGAAATCATAGAATTCACTCTTCTTACATCCCCCTATCTATATTTAGCTCAGATAAGTATAGAAATCTTAATGTTTCAATCCCTATGTGATGAGTTATTATTTTCCTTATTTTCTTTCATTATTCTGCAAAATCTAATTAAACTAGAAGTCCTTGATTACTTAGCCCCCACTTTTTTTTGCCTTATTCTTATGAGTTGTATATGTGAAATGGCACAAGAAATAAAGGGCTTATATCCTTGGATGAAGGAACCAACTGATGTTGTTATGTGTATATTTGTATATTTGTAATTACATTGTGTAGAAGATGCATATGATGCCTTCGGTTTCTTGAGGATCATATGAGATACATAGAATTTAGATGTTCCCAGGCACCGGTCTCATAAGAAATCCAAGGTTGTCTCTGGGACAGACAAAACACAACAGTAATTATAAAATTTCATTAAATAATTTAATAAAACAAGTTCAAGAACATGTTAGAATAAATTTTATTCTAATTAATTAAGACAATAAAATGAAACTAGATTAATTTAAAGAAAACACTAATATCAAACCTCTATCATATGTTGGCTCATCCTATGTGAAGAGGATGTTGTGACACTATTGCAAATCCATCCCTGCATAAGGACATGGCACCATGAAGAACATGCGGTCGACCTCACTAGCTAGTAGCTGCAATGCGTCGGTGGAAATTCTAGTTGGATACTTCAGCTGCCTCCTCTTGGGTATCGTCTCACCCCACATGTGAATTTATACCTTAGTCATCAAGCTAGGAGGGTGATGGTCAAAAGTATGACTTTTCTATGGAAACATCTAAAAAAATAATCAAAAAAACTCTAAAGAAAAAGGGAAGTTTGATCTCTCATGTATCATGGCATGACATCTATCTAAAAGTATACAAAATTGTTGCAAAAAAAATGGTACACCATATGATACATCATGGCCTCTGGACCAAAGAATAAATATAAAACAAAAGAGGGAAACTAATGCACTTCCCATAATTGGTAGGGTGTACAATGGTAGTCACTAATAGTGAAAGGCACCTAACCTCCTCTTCACCAAAAGAAGTGATTCGTAGTTGTCCACTAAACACATGAAAATGTGATGGAGAAACTACATGATCCCCAATGTATCTCTGAGAGTAGATAAGCTAACTCTCTATTGCAACACCATGGGGGAAATCAGGCAACTAGGGAAAATCCTCCCCTCTCCTAGACATTCTAGTGATTAAATAAATGTCCTCCTTAGTGGGTTAGTACCACATGTTAGGACCAACACGAAAATCCTATCGGTGGACATCCCAATGATGGATCAGTTGTGCCAAGAACCCTGAGTGCAACTTCACGGATGTTTCCTACTCATAGTACTTAAGGAGGCGTAAACTCCTCAATATTCCTTGGGTTTTTGTCATAATAGGGCGAGTGTACAAATATCTCTCCCTCTCCCATGGCTCCTACTCTCATACCACATTATATTGGTCAGTGCTTTGCTCCGACTACTATTTCTCCTCTCTCCATTAATGTCTATGCATGATTGACACATAAAATAAATCAACCTCATACATAAACCATAATTTCTTTTATACAGATTGGGGCTTCCTATTTACTTACTGCATCTTTGTTTTTTTATTTTTCTTAAAAATAACCTTGAAATGGTGCAACATTGTTTATTAATCTCTGGAGCATGCATGTCTACTAACAGCACCGATCTTGGCAATTTAGGAAGAGAACTGCTAATTTTAAATTAAAAACTTTTCCACGGTGCACCATGTTTTATATGCACAAGGGTTTTCAGAAAAATGAATATCATTGGTTTTTCATGGGAGTAAAACACCAAAATGGTGAAAATGAATTTTATGAATAGCATTTTTTTAAATTTAACCCTTGTCTGATGTTATCGAGTAGTATACACACCAGTGCTCTAGATTCATCCAGTGCAACATTATATTTAAACTAAAAACCTTTCAATGGTGCACCATGGTGTATATGCACTATGGGCATTCAGAAAATGTCATAGCATCAAGGCTTCATAGGAGTATATCACTAAAATTGTGAAAATGAAGTTCACAACAAACATTTTTTTAAATTTAACACTAGTCCGTTGTTATTGAGTAGTGTATGCATCATTGCTCTAGAGTTACTTAGCGCACTGCTAATTTTTATTTTTAAAAAAATAACCCTTGAAAAATGCACCATTGTATATTAAGCATTAAGACATACAATTCTATTAATGGAGCCAATGCTTATTATATGGGTAGCACACCAATGTTTTCTAAATTAAAAACCTTGTCACGATGCACCAAGTTTTTTATGCACTAAGTATTTCATAAAAAGGGAAAGCACAAGTGATTTATGTGAGTATAACACTGAAATGGTGGAAATTAATTTTACGACCCACAATTTTTTTTCAATTTAACCCTTGTTTGGTACTATCAAATAGTATACGCACCAATGCGCCTTATATACATAGAGCACCATTGTTTTTATTTCTATAAAAATTAACCCTCCAACAATGAACCATTTTCTATTAAGCACCGAGGCCTTGAGTTCAATTAATGACACGGGTGCATATAATATAAGAAGCACACCCAATATTTTAAAATTAAAAACCCCATAATGGTGCACCATATTGTTTATGCATTGAGGCATTCGTATATGGGTTTAGCATCAGGGCTTTGTGAGAGTATAACATTACACTTGGAAAAATGAATTTTACGATTGACATTTTTTTAAATTTATTTGTTTTTGAGTGCTATCAAGTAGTGTAGCAGTGGTGTGCCTTATGTACTTAGCGCACTGTTATTTTTTCAATTAAAAAAAAAAAATTCTGCCATGGTGCACCATATGCTATTAAATACTGGTTCGTCCAGTTTTAGTGACACATTGGTGTGTTAGTGTATTATAAATGCATCATTAAAAAAATCCGCAAAAACATCTTCCCACCCAACTCTGCTACTGATCTATGCTACAAATGGATTTTTGAGCTATTTTTATGGGGGCTTCTACAAAAAACTTCGCTAGATGGTATTATCCTTTTAATGTATATTTTGGTCTTTTGTAAGGAGAATAAAAGCCCTAAAAAGGAACACTTTCTGAGCAGTTAAAGCCTAATTTAAGAAGAAATTATTACGGATAAGTCTAATCATATCCTTGAAGAATCTGAGGCAAAGTTTTGACTCAATTTCTGATGGTTTTAGGATGGTTTTAGGCTACATTAGCATTTCTAAAGTTTGTGTAATCAATAGAAGGTTGATTCTAAGACTGATATATGGCTAACCCTCCTTTGATGATAGAGATCACTCAACATTTTTGGTAAGGCCTATCGCATCGCTTGCATGTTGTACATGCAACAGTAAATAATTTAAGAATATAATTTTTTCTTGGATCCTCTTTGTTAGCAAGTGAATTATGGTAGAGTTGTATTGCACTGTGTGTTTGGAACTGTATCGTTGTGATAGTTTAAGAGATATGTTGGTAGCTAACTAGGAAGTTGCATGAACATCAAATCCTATTCTAAGCTACAAGAAATATTCTCAGGTTATTTTTAGTAAAGGATTCAGGGATTTTGCCTTCAACAACCAAGACAAGAATCAGTACATTGAGGACATATAAGGCAGAGAAGGAAAAGGTCAGTTTTCATTGTGAAGGATCATTTTGTCATCAACAAATCTAAGGTAAATTGTCTAGGAGTTTCATTTTCACATATTTTAGTAGTAGTATTAAATCCTTGAAGAAATTTGAATCCCATTGTATATCTAAAGCATATATGCCGCAGTGTGAAGACTAACGCTTGAGTTTACATACTATAAGAAGTATCTTCAATTGTGAACTTCTGCTAGGGTTTGGCATCAGTTTGTAGAGCAGAGATTGCATCATATGATGTTAGAAATTGTATGACTTTTATGATCCTAGATTTTTCATTGATGGTTGTATACAGATGTTAACATTTTGTCAGTCACATATGGTGTTTGATCAAATCTTATTTTATTAATTTGCAAGATTTTCATTTCACTTTGTTTTTGTTTACTGAGCAGAGGTGGATTGATTCAAAACAAATTGAAACATGGTGAATAGGATGTTGGGATGTCCATTTAGTTAGAGCCAATAAAACCAAGGCATTGAAGTGTACTTTGATTTAGAGTTGGTAAACTAGGGAGTTGGAGTGTCCTTCCATTTGGAGCTGGTAAATCACAACGTTGGAGAAAAGTTCAAGTTAGATCCCCCTTTAGTTGATGTTGAAAATATTGAAAGTTGGAGCTTCCTATCGATGTCAAGTTTGAACACTTATAGTGAGAAGCATTTGGTGGTTTTTGTCCTTGAAGGGTTTCCACCTAAAAATATAGTGTCTATTGTCTATGATATTGTGCATTGTTTAATGGTGTTGATAATTTATGTTTTGATTTAATTATAATGATAATTAATGCTCTGTGAAGTTAAAAATTAACTAATTTAAAGGACATACTGATTCACACCCCCTAGTACTTCAAAGAATTAGTATCAAATCTGGTTCCTTCACTAGTAGTTTCACCACTGGAAGGGAGATCACAAAGTGCACAAATATCAAGATTTTAGTATTTAATGGAAAACACTATGTGCTTTTGAGTGGAAGGAATGAAATCATATGTGAAAGCATACAAATATAATGTTTGGTGCTACATAATGACTGGATATACAAAACCCTCAACTCCTCCAACAAATGATGTTGGTAAGAAGCTTTATGATAGTAATGTTAAAGCCATGAGTGTTATTTTGAATGTTCTAATAGAATATTTATATGCTAAATTAATTCATTTCAAATCATTGAAATACTTTTGGGACAAGCTACAAAATATATATGAAGGGGACAAGAAGGTCGAGGAGGCCAAGTTGCAAAACTTGAGAGGAAAACTTGAGCAGTTGAAAATGAATGAAGATGAAAATATTGCAACTTATTTTCTCAGGGTTGATGAAGTAGTAAACTCCATACAAGGATTGGTAGAACCAATGGAAAACAAGGTAATTGTCCAAAAAATATTGAGATCACTCTGATGCGATTTGACGCTAAAGTATTAGTGCTAGAAGAAAGATCGGACCTAGAAAATGTCAGCATGGATGAGTTGCATGGAATAATTAGAGCCTATGAAATGAGAATAGAGTAGGAGAACATGTACAAAATAGAATTAGTTTCTATGACATCCAAGAAAGTAGGGAAAAATGAGCAACATTCTAAGCCAAGCCCCACATGCCGCCATAGTGAAGTTTCTGATGAAGATAATACAATTTTTTTGAGGAAGTTGAAAAGATGAAACAACAAATACAAAGGTAAGATTTCATTGAGGTGTTTAAGTTATGATGAAATTGGTCATTTGGCTTCAAAATGTCAAAATGAAGAAAATTTAGACGATGATGAAGAAGAAACTCATAGGAAATGAAGAGGAATCAAAGAAGATACAAAAATCAAGTTAAAACGAAAATATTCAAGAAAATTTTCTACCCAATAGAATCTAGCTCTCCATCTCAAGAAGAGGTTGATAGTGATAACGAAAAATAAAAAAGAAGAATATTGTTCATGGAAATGGATAATTGGAAGAAATATCTTGATGCACAAGAAGAAGATGAAGATGAAGAAGGTGAGGTTTATCATGAAAGAGAACTTTTCAATGCCCTAAATGAACTTAAGGTGCAGAGAACAAATGTCAAAGCATTGGACAGCGAGCTAAGAGAACTAAATGAACATGTGAAAAGTATCAAGAAGAAGACTTAAGAGTTAGATAAGATCATAATCAATATTAAAGTACAAATATAAGATGCTGGAAAAATTGAAGAAGCACAAAAAAGGAATGTCTAACATAACTTTGAAAAAAACTTCAAAGTGTTGGATGAAATCATTAGCAATCAAAGACCATGCGATGATAAATATGGTGTAGGTTACAAAACCTCTCATGTTGAAAAGGTCTCAAGTTCTATGACAACAAGAAAAGAAGTAGAGAAGAAAATTTGTGCAAGTGTCATCGATGGTTCCATCAAGAAGGAAGATCACATGCCTTCAAAATAAAATCAAATAAAGTGAAATCCACAACCTATAGTAAAAGGGACTTGATATGAAGCTTATAAAATAGTTGCACCACCTAGAAGATTGCCCCCATCTAGTTACTCTAGCATATTTCTTGGTTATTATTATTCATGTACTAACTTTGGGCACATGCCTAAGGATTTCAAATCTTATGACATGAATGACTATCAAATTCATTATCGAGATCCTAGAATCAAATTAGCAAGAACACAAGACAAATACCTAGGTGCACCATCATTTAGGTATCATGTAGATAGGGAAAAATTTAGGGGCTAATATTCGCAGGTCGCCTAATTTTCCATGTTTTTTCCAAAAACAAGATTTGCTAGTTTTTATTTTTTCTAAAAATAATTCACCCAAATTTTATAGTATAAAATTATTTTCCCTTAAAAATAGCCAAAATTTTATATAGAGACTATATGTAACTATTAGAAATTTTAATATTTTAACAAAAATACTGGCAAACATTTATAGATTACATATTATGGACTAGTAATATTCGCCAAGTTTTCTAAGCTTTAAGAAAAATTTTCACCCTTAATGTAGAATGCTTCAAATGCCACAAATATGGATATATGGCTCATGAATATAGAAGCATGATGAATTTGTATATGAGGAAAATAAATAATTTCAAGAACAAGAATGTGTGGAGAAGAAAGAAAAGAGAAAAGAGAATAGGTAAATGAAGAATTCCCACAGGTCATGCTATCATAATTTGAGAAGACACAATAACGTGATAAATTTACAGATGAAGAAGAAGATATCAAGATTCATAATGATGATCCTAAAACAAAATAGGTTAATGTATCAATATAAATGATTGAGCTTGACGACTCCCTATCCCATGAATTTTTAAGAAGGGGAGTCCATGTAGAAGTGGGTGCACTAATGAAGATATATATTTTGACACTTTGATGCCAGAAATCATTAGAGGTAGTTTAGTTAGTGTATAAAATGTTAGATTTGACATGGATAGTTTTTCAAAAAGAACACAATGTCTTGGTGGCAGGAAGAATCATCTATAGCAAGTAGTTAAAGGAATGGAATTTTAGGGGAGAAAGGAATTATATTGTGGGAAGACAAAATAATATATTTCATCAAGGGGAGTAACCCTTTGCCATTAATTTCAAAGGAGAAGAGAACATAGGAAAGGAAGATCAAAGGCATGGAGTCAAGATTCAAAAGGGGAGTATGTGTTTTTCCATCAATGACAAAGGGGAATATTGTTGAATGGTGTTGTCATTTATGTCCATTCCGCCCCTAAACACTCTTAATATCCATCTCATTTACATTAAATGGAAACTCGAAATGACAAGAAGCCATTAAGAATGGATGAGAAACCCTAAAAGCTCTGTATTTGTTTAAGATTTTTAGGATGAGGATCAATGTATTTTGTCACAAGACTATCTTCATTAATGGTCCACATCATTCCAATTCTAATGATAGGTGGTACATTCCAATTCTAATGACATTTGAAAACCTTGAGAGGAAACGTTGAGCAATTGAAAATGAATGAACATGAAAATATTGCAACTTATTTTCTCAGGTTGATGAAGTAGTAAACTTCATACAAGGATTGGTAGAACCAACGTAAAACGAGGTAATTGTCCAAAAAATATTGAGATCACTCCGATGAGATTTGATGCTAAAGTATCTGTGCTAGAAGAATGATCAGACCTAGAAAATGTCAGCATGGATGAGTTGCATGGAATAATTAGAGCCTACGAAATGAGAATAGAGTAGGAGAACATGTACAAAAGAGAAGTATTTTCTACGACATCCAAGAAAGTAGGGAAAAATGAGCAACATTCTAAGCCAAGCCCCAGCTGCAGCCATAATGAAGTTTCAAATGAAGATAATGCAAATTTTATGAGGAAGTTGAAAAGATGAACCAACAAATACAAAGGTAAGCTTCCCTTGAGGTGTTTAAATTATGATGAAATTGGTCAATTGGCTTCAAAATGTCGTTATGAAATTTTTTTAGATGATGATGAAGAAGAAACTCATAGGAAATGAAGAGGAATCAAAGAAGATACAAAAATCAAGGTAAACAAAAATCTTCAAGAAAATTTTCTACCTAATAGAATATAGCTCTTCATCTCAAGAAATGGTTGATAATGAAAATGAAAAAGAAAAAAGAATAATACTATTCATGGAAATGGATAATTGGAAGAAATATCTTGAAGCACAAGAAGAAGATTAAGAAGAAGAAGGTGAGGTTTATCTTGAAAGAGAACTTATCAATGCCCTAAATGACGTTAAGGTGGAAAGAAGAAATGTCAAAGCATTGGACGAAGAGCTAAGAGAACTAAATGAACATGTGAAAAGTATAAAGAAGAAGACTTAAGAGTTAGAGAAGATCATCATCAATCTTAAAGTACAAATATAAGATGCTGGAAAAATTGAAGAATCACTCAAAAGGAAATTGGAAGAAAGTAGTAAGACAAAGGAAGATTTGTAACCAAATATAGTCTCTCTATGAAAGGAAGCACAGAAAAGGAATTTCTTGCAGAACTTTGAAAAAACCTTGAAAGTGTTGGATGAAATAATTAGCAATCAAAGACCATGTGATGATAAATCTAGACTAGGTTACAAACCCTCTCATGTTGAAAAGGGATCAAGCTCTATGACAACAGGAAAAGAAGTAGAGAAGAAAATTTGTCCAAGTGCCATTAATGGTTCCATCAAGAAGGAAGATCACATGCATTCAAAATAAAATCAAATAAAGTGAAATCCATAACCTACAGTAAAGAGGACTCAAGATGAAGCTTATAAAAGAGTTGCACCACCTAGAAGATTGCCCCCATCTAGTTACTCTAGCATATTTCTTGGTTATTATTATTCATGCACTAACTTCGGGCACATGGATAGGGATTTCAAATATTATGACATGAATGACTATCAAATTCATTATCAAAATTCTAGAATCAAGTTAGCAAGAACACAAGATAGATAGCTAGGTGCACCATCATTTAGGTATCATGTAGTATGTAGAATGCTTCAAATGCCACAACTATGGACATATGGCTCATGACTATAGAAGCGTGGTGAATTTTTATATGAGGGAAATAAATAATTTCAAGAACAAGAATGTGTGGAGAAGAATAAAAATAGAAAAGAGAACATGTAAATGAAGAATTCCCACATGTCATGCTATCATAATTTAAAAAGACACAATAACATGATAAATTTACAGATGAAGAAGAAGATATCAAGATTCATGATGACAATCCTAAAAATACATAGGTTAATGTATCAATATAAATGATCGAGCTTGATGATTCCCTATCCCATGAATTTTGAAGAAGGGGAGTCTATGTAGAAGTGGGTGCACTATTGAAGATATATATTTTGATTGTTTGATGCTAGAAATCATTAATGGTAGTTTAGTTAGTGTATCAAATGTTAGATTTGACATGGATAGTTTTTCAAGAAGGACGCATAGTCTTGGTGATAGGAAGAATAATCTATAGCAAGTCATTAAAGGAATGGGATTTTAGGGGAGAAAGGAATTATATTGTAGGAAGACAAAATAATATATTTCATCAAGGGGAGTAACCATTTGCCATTGATTTAAAAGGAGAAGAGAATACAAGAAAGGAAGATCCATGGCATGGAGTCAAGATTTAAAAGGGGAGTATGTGTTTTTCCATCAATTACAAACGGAATATTGTTGAATGGTGTTGTCATTGATGTCAATGCCACCCTTGAACACTCTCAATATTCATCTCATTTACATTAATTGGAAACTCAAAATGACACGAAGCCCTCGAAGAATGGATGGGAAGTCCTAGAAGCTTCATATTTGTTGAATATTTTTAGGATGAGGATAAATGTATTTTGTCACAAGGCCATATTCATTGGATGGTCCACTTGATTCCAACTCTAATGATAGGTGGTACATTGCAAATCTAATGATAGTTGCAAACCTTGAGTGGAAAACTTGAGCAATTGAAAATGAATGAAGATGAAAATATTGCAACTTATTTTCTCAGGGTTGATGAAGTAGTAAACTCCATACAAGGATTGGTAGAACCAATGGAAAACAAGGTAATTGTCCAAAAAATATTGAGATCACTCCAATGATATTTGATGCTAAAGTATCAGTACTAGAAGAAATATTAGACTTAGAAAATGTTTGCATGGATGAGTTGCATGGAATCCAAGAAAGTAGGGAAAAATGAGCAACATTCTAAGCCAAGCCCGAGTTGCCGCCATAGTGAAGTTTCAGATGAAGATAATGCAAATTTTGTGAGCAAGATGAAAATATGAACCAACAAATACAAAGGTAAGCTTCCCTTGAGGTGTTTAAATTATGATGAAATTGGTAATTTGGCTTCAAAATGTCAAAATGAAAAAAATTTAGATGATGAAGAAGAAGAAACTCATAGGAAATGTAGAGGAATCAAAGAAGATACAAAAATCAAGGTAAAAATAAAATATTCAAGAAAATTTTCTACCCCATAGAATATAGCTCTTCATCTCAAGAAGAGGTTGATAGTGATAATAAAAAATACAAAAGAAGAATATTGTTCATGGAAATGGATAATTGGAAGAAATATGCTGAAGCACAAGAAGAAGATGAAGAAGAATAAGATAAGGTTTATCTTGAAAGAGAACTTATCAATGCCCTAAATGAACTTGAGGTGGAGAGAAGAAATGTCAAAGCATTGGACGACGAGCTAAGAGAAATAAATGAACATGTGAAAAGTATCAAGAAGAAGACTTAAGAGTTACAGAAGATCATCATCAATATTAAAGTACAAATATAAGATGCTGGAAAAATTGAAGAATCACTCAAAAGGGAATTGGAAGAAAGTAATAAGACAAAGGAAGATTTATAACCAAAGATAGTCTCTTTGCAAAAGGAAGCATAGAAAAGGAATGTCTAACATAAGATTGCCCACATTTAGTTACTCTAGCATATTTCTTGGTTATTATTATTCATGTACTAACTTTCGGCACATGGCTAGGGATTTCAAATCTTATGACATGAATGACTATCAAATTAATTATCGAAATCCGAGAATCAAGTTAGCAAGAACACAAGACAAATACCTAGGTGCACCATCATTTAGGTATCATGTAGACATTGAAACTTTTAGGGGCTAATATTCGCAAGTTGACTAGTTTTCCATGTTTTTTCCAAAAACAAGATTCGCTAGTTTTTATTTTTTCTAAAAATAATTCACTCAAATTTTACAGTATAAAATTATTTTCCCTTAAAAGTAGCCAAAATTTATATAGAGACTATATATAACTATTAGAAATTTGAATATTTTAACAAAAATACCGGAAAAAGTTTTATAGATTACATTTTATGGACTAGTAATATTCACCAAGTTTTCTAAACTTTAAGAAAAAATTTCATCCTTAAAATTTTCCCTGCATGTAGAATGCCTCAAATTCCACAACTATGGACATATGGCTCATGACTATAGAAGCATGATGAATTTGTATATGAGGGGAATAAAGAATTTGAAGGACAAGAATGTGTGCAAAATAAAAATAAAAAAAGAGAAAGAAGATTTGGTAAATGAAGAATTCCCATAGGTTGTGCTATCAGAATGTGAAAAGACGCAATAAAATGATAAATTTATAGATGAAGAAGAAGATATCAAGTTATGATCCTAAAATAACATATGCTAATTTATCAATATAAATGATCAAGCTTGACAACTCACTATCCCGTGAATTTTGAAGAAGGGGAGTCTATGTAGAAGTGGGTGCACTATTGAAGATATAGATTTTGATAGTTTGATGCCAAAAATCATTAGAGGTAGTTTAGTTAGTGTATCAAATGTTATATTTGACATGGATAGTTTTTCAAGAAGGACACATTGTCTTGGTGATAGGAGGAATCATCTACAGCAAGTCGTTAAAGGAATGGAATTTTAGGGGAGAAAGGAATTATATTGTAGGAAGAAAAAATAATATATTTCATCAAGGGGAGTAACCCTTTGCCATTGATTTCAAAGGAGAAGAGAACATAGGAAAGGAAGATCAAATGCATAGAGTCAAGATTCAAAAGGGGAGTATGTGTTTTACCATCAATGACGAAGGTTAATATTGTTGAATGTTGTTGTCATTGACGTCAATGTCACCCTTGCACACTCTTAATATTCATCGTAATTACATTAACTGGAAACTTGAAATGACAAGAAGCCCTCGAAGAATGGATGGGAAACCCTAGAAGCTACATATTTGTTGAAGATTTTTAGGATGAGGATCAATGTATTTTGTCACAAGACCATCTTCATTGGATGGTCCACTTCATGCCAATTCTAATAATAGGTGGTACATTCCATAACTCATCACGATTGAGGAGATATGCCTAATCAAAGGTCCCTAAATGAGATGATGTGGTAGCTCATCATTAGCTAAATATTCGGGCCTAGAAAGATTTTTACGGGAGGAATTAATTAATTATTGTAGAAATAATATTTGATTGGAGCGTTATTCATATTAAAAATGGTACTAAAATTCTCTGAATTTTTTGCTCTAAAAATGAAATTGTAAAATTAAATTTGAAATTGATTTCCCTCCAAGTCGAGTTCCTTCTTTTTTTTAATAATCCTCTTTTATAATTATAAAAAGGGCTCAACCTATCCTTAATGAAATTTTCAATTTGAGCTTATTTTCTAATATTTTTGAGTTGTTGGAGCCATGTCATATCCTAAGAGGAGGTTAAAATTTGAAATCTGATTGGATTATTTTCTTCATTCTTTTCCATGGTTATTTGCTACGGATTTTTGAGGTCTACCTAAGGCTATTTGACCTCCTCTTGTGAGGCTAAACTTTGGATATATGGTGAATTTTTGTTTTCTTTGTTTCTGGTTTCTTTGTTGGATTATTATGTATCTCTAAAGCCATTAGGCCTTATTTTCTGAGGTTGATCAGGGTAAATCATTAAGGTTGTGCATGGATTTTTTACCCCTTCTCTAAAGCTATAAAGTTTTGGATTCGACTTACATCACAAAATGGTTTGAGCATATAAACCCTGGTATGTGTGGAATTTTTGTGGATTTTCATTTGTTGGTTATTCATATTTTAAGGAAATTTGTATGAACTCCTTAGGCCTCCATTGAGGAAAAACTAAGATTGTTTTTTAATAAAAATTGAAGTTTGTTTTTTAGATCTATTTGACCTAATTCGTTTTTTTATTTTTGAGACTCACTGTGGAGGTATTCTACCCTATAAGGCTACTATGGGGCCCCTTTTTATATGGTGAAAGAGACTGAAATTTGTGGTTTTGTGAGCCGAATTTCACATCTTCTGAAGCCTTTCTCGACCTTAAAAAGAAGTAACTTTTTGTATGAATGCTCGACCTCCTTTTGATAAACCACGTGACACAAATTAGTTAGTTTTAGTCCCAGAAGAGGAGTTTTGTTGTTGAAATCTACAGACAATATTGAGGCTTAAAATCACATCACTAATGTATCAGTGCCTTATCTTTGCTCATTAATTTTTGAAGATCCATGCCCTAGTTTATGGAGTCTTTTGGAAAATTTATGAGGTATGTTTTGGTCTTTTTGCAAGGATAAAAAAAATCCCTAAATAGTGATCCTTTTATGAGAAATTAAATCCCTAATTCAAGAATCAATTATTATGGGGAAGTCTTATCATATCATTGAAGGATATGAGGTGGAGTTTTTATTAATTTACTAAGGATTTTAGGATACATTAATATTTATGAATTTTTTGCAATCAATCGAGGGTTTATTATGAGACTGATATATTACCAGCCCTCCTTTTATTATGGGTTCTGCACCTTGCACCCTCACTAACTCTTCCACGACACACAACTCATTCTCAAGTGCCACTCCTTGTCTCTTTTGACTATGCCCTACACCCACATAGTCTCTCTCTCTCTCTCTCTCTCTCTCTCTCTCTCTCTCTCTCTCTCTCCTCTCTCTCTCTCTCTCTCCTCTCTCTCATCTATAGTCTCTCTCTCTCTCTCTCTCTCTCTCTCTCATGCAACAAACCCTTGAGTTCGCATTCTATAAAAAGTATCTTCAATATGAACTTTTCTAGGGTTATATTCTCTCTCTCTCTCTCTCTCTCTCTCTCTCTCTCTCTCCCTCATGCAACAAACCCTTGAGTTCGCATTCTATAAAAAGTATCTTCAATATGAACTTTTTCTAGGGTTTGATAGTAGTTTGGATAGTAGATATTGCATCATCTGATGTTAGCAATTGTATGACTATTTATGAGCCTATATTTGTCATTGATGGTTGTATTCAAATGTTGAGCATTTTTCAACCATGTATGGTGATTGAGAAAAGTTTATTTGATTAATGAGTAGGTTTGGCATTGTAGTTCATCATTATTTATTGAGCATAGGTGGATCCAGTCTGAAAATTGTGAAACATGGTCTATTTGTTGAATAGGGTGGTAGGGTGGTCAAGGACAAGAGAGTAGAGTCTCCTTCAAGTTGGAGCTTGAGAACACTTCAGGGTGGCAAGGTGGTGTGAGGGTAGGTCAAAGCCTACATAGGAAATTAGAGAATCCTTTCATTTGGAGTTGATAAAACTAGGGCACTAAATAAGCCTTCCAGTTGGAGTTGGTGAACTAGGGCTTTGGAGTGTCCTTCTAGTTGTAGTTAGTAAATAAGGCATTGGCGAATCCTTCAAGTTGGAGTCTATGAACTAGGGGTTTGGGGCCTCCTTCAGTTGATGCTAAAAATATTGGAAGTTGGAGCTTCCTATTGATATAAATTTTGAAGACATATATTAAGAAGCATTTGATTTTTTTCTCCCAGAAGGGTTTACACCTAAAACTCTTATGTCTATTGTCTCTAATGTTGTGATTGTTGAATAGTGTTGCTAATTCATGTTTTAATTTAATGCTAATGATAATTAATTCTCTTTGATGTTAAAAATTAACTAATTAAAAGGAAATATTGATTCACCCCCTTCTCGGTACTTCCAACAGTATCATGTAGTAAGTGATTTTTTTTTAACGAAATGATTATCATTTATATTAATCAAAAAATGGTAACAGGGTCAGTCCCCTTACACCTGATAGAATATCTAACATAGAATACAACTCCAATGTCACAAAGGGGAGCCAAAAATATCTATTAATTCTAACTATTCCTACCCCACTATGCAAATGCTTAAAGAATCGCCAAAAAACATTGCCTATTCTTATATACTTAAATAACATTTGAAAAAACAAAACAAAAAAATGGCATCTAATCACTTTGTCATATTTCCTTTCTTGCATATGAACCCAAATATCAATCAAATAATTCACCTTTGTCATGGAATTGGACAAAGTATTATATTATATTGATTCAACCATAGTTCACCCTGAGCCAAATTGGCCCCTTCGTTGGGAAACAAATCAAATGTTGATTTAAGGTTCTAGAGAATATGATAAAACAATATTTTTTCAAAGGATTTGATTTGCTTAGAGATCCTGTACTAAACACAATTTTCATTGTGGGAGGTCGTTTCTTTCAATATTATAACCTGGAATATCACCAACATGGAGTTCCCATAGATAACCAATTTCTTAATCCCTTTGCCCTTCACTATTTCTAGTCCCTTCCATAGAGTGAGATATTCAGTGCGATTGTTGGTGGTGAAGCCCAACCCCCAAGCATACTATGATTCTTCTTTTTCATTAAGGAAAATGATGAACCCCCCTCCCTCCTGCTACCCCTATGTTTCCTTTAGATTCCCTATCAAAAAATAAGGAACACATATTCTATAATCGAAGTTATGGGTAAAAGTCATCAAGGGTCTGATGAAAATAACAAATATTGCAATGCAAAGGCCTCATATTATTTTGACATTTGAGGATAGGCTTTGTTAGTGTTGGTATCTTCATCCCTCTGTCAAAGATCAAATCCTCTTGTTGCATTGCATAGTAGGTGTCCCGCCCAGTCAGCTGCATCACATTAGGTGCACGGATCATCTGACTGTAGTTGGTTTTTCCTACTTTTTCCCTCATGTCCTGTACCTGCTGGCTCATGTTTATTCGTCAAAAAGCATATTCAGTCACCTTTTTGTCTTTAACATTGCAAAAGTCTTTTTAGGGTTTCATTGTCATTAGGTCTAGGGTTCCATTAGGGTTTCATCAAAAAGGGTTTCAAAATGTCCAATAACAACCAGTAGGCACATGAGGAGGTTCCAACATTAATAAATTTTGTAATCAAGAGTTCAGAGATGTGTCTTTCCTCAAAACGTTGTTTTGAGGAAAAACAGAGAATTTTAAATTTTATTGTACAAATTCATGTAGTTTTATTTTCTTCATATGTAAATCATTTCATCTGTAACCCTTGTCACTTTTCCTAGCCTCAGTAGCTATAATCCCCTGCAAAGCAAACAAAACATAAGTCATTCAATTCATCACAAGGTCAAATAAAGTGAAAAAGCTCAAAAATAGAGTTTAAAAATAAAGTCAAATTCCAAACATTATGAAAGTGGGTTTTGTGAAATAAAAATTAAAGGCTCCATGTATATAAGTCATTTTTTCAATTTGAAAAGCTCATTTACACTCAAAGACAAAGTGGAAGCAAGGCAAAGCTGTGTTGGTGAGAAAGTGAGACAAAGTTGGTGAAAAATCACCCCAAGACAGTGGCGCGGTGCACTGGGCATGTGGCACGGTGCACATAGCAGGTGCGACGCATAGGGCTGCGATCTCCAATTAGAATTTACACGGGCGTGACACACACATAGGGCGCGGCACATTGGGTTTGATGCACGGTGCATATAGCCAACAAGCCCGAAACCTTCAAAAATTCATTCCAAATCGCCCAAAATGCGTGGATCATCATTGTTGCAAGTAGGTTGAGCCTCTATCATTGCTTTTCATCCAATTTTGGTGGTTTTTTTATGGTGGTTGTCTTATGGTGGTTGGATAAGAAAATCAAACCCTACCTCTCTCTCGAAAGAAAATAGTGCTAGGGTTTGTATCAATTATTTGGCTACCAAGTTATTCCCTCACCTTTCCACTCCCTCACTCATTTTCCCTGATTTCCCTATTCCCTAAATTCACACATTCCTAAAACATCATCTCTTCCTACCCCAATTCCCATTTCCCAAAATCCCAAACAAAAATTCCCAAACCCTAGTCCTATACCAAAAACTCCCAAATTACTCCGTAATTCCCTATTCCCTTAACTAAACCGTTTCCCAATAGTCCCTAAAATCTCTCATTGTTTCCTCCCTCCACGGTCCCTCATATCATTTTTTCCCTTGGTGGCAAAAATCAGAAACATCACAAATCACCTAACTCATCAAGACAGTTTCAATATAGGTCATCCACCAACAAAGATGGAATCTGATCCCTCATATGATTATGAAGAGGAGACACACAACAACTCACCTACAGAGGTACATGCACCTAGGAGGCCTCATAGAGGTGGTAAGCATATTCGATAAGGACCAACCTCTCTTGCTGAATTATAGGCCTGCCCTCTTGCCATCTCTTGTTTTAAGCACTAGTCCTGCTATGAATTTTGTGAGAAGGTTGCTAGCATTCAGTTTCACCATGAGTTGGCTCGTTTGTTTGTGCTTCATTTACATGATGGTCAAGCCACTCTAGCTGGTGTCACATTCACTTTAACACCAAAATCTATTTCACTAGCAACCAGTATTCCAAACATTGGAGAGCAATGGAACAAGAGGCAACAAATTGACCAGTAGCATTATGAACCATACATCAAGCCCGACTATTTGAGACAACTCAAAAGAGTGTTTCCTTTTTGGTACCTCAAAGATTCTTATGCTCCTTTGGTGAAATTGATAATGAGGTATTTCAGCTGTGAGGGACGGTTCTCCCATTTATATGCTTATCATATCCAGCTACTGATGCATTTTACTAGGGTGAGGATGATGAAAATCCCTTACTTCATGTGCTGAAATATTGAAAATATGACCACTCTAGTGTAGCACAAGACTCCTCAGCAGCAGTTCAACAGTATATATCATTTTTCTCTCATTAAAATTGTAGTCATCCATCAGCTTGGCTTGCAGGGCATTACTTGGGAGGAATTCATTTCTCGTGAGTTTTTCATAGCTCCTTAGGGACCTTTATAGGCTTTGCATAAGATAGGTGGACCTTCTTATCAGCATGAGGGTCATGAGACACAGACTGCTAGTATGTCGGTGTTCATCACTTATCATAAGGGCACTAGATGGTTGTTTGCAGCATCAAAGCGAGTATTATCTCCATCCAGGGTGGAAGGGGTCTCGCTTGAGTCATCAACACCACAAGTTCAGGAAAAAGGCAAGAGGCCATTACAGGATGAGGGGCCTTCAGGTGAGCGGGACTTTATTCTCATTGAGGGTGATGATACAGATATGGGCCCGCAAAGCACAAATCTCAAAGAAATCATCCAAGAACAGCAAGTGGACATCAATGCCTTGTCCCTCAACCTGGAGAGGGCTAAGTGGATTATAAAGTACCTGGAGCAAAGGAATAAGTAGCTTGAATATCAGCAAGTTATTATGGAGTTGCAAAACATTCGGGAGAATCACCAAGCTACCCAAAGGAGGAGGGTGGAGTTCACTTCACTTGAGCAAGAGATCAATGCCGATTGGGAGTCTTGGCTCAAGAGAGTCAATATCCACTTAGAAAGGTTGTTGGAGAAGGAAAACAAGGAAAAGGCATTGTTGATACATATGGCATATCATTATATGGCGAGAAACAAAGTTTGCAAGGCGAGAATCAGGAGCTTAAAGGTAAAATTGAAAAGGGCATCAAAGAGGTGAAAGGAGCATGATCGACTTTAGATATTGGCTGAAGCTTCCTTGGACCAAAAAAATTCTTGATGGAGAATACTCAACCCAAATTTCAAAAAATTTGTGGCACTTTTTGCATTTTTGATATTTTTGGCACAAAAAGCAGGATTTTCTGCTCTATGCGTCACACCACGTGGCATTTGCTTTTGCTAGGAGCCTCCAAAGCATAAACACTTAGAATTTTTGGATTTCGCATGGAAACATATGCTTTCCTACCAATGGCCAAGAAATTTGGGCAGGTTTTGAGCCCTCAAAAAGGTCAAAAGCACTCAAACAATGACCTTACTGCCCCTATTTTGACACACAGGAAGCAGTATTGGGAGAACTGAATTTTGGAGGGGCAAATGGAGGTAAAATTGAAAAAGTCGACTTGTGTTGGAAAGTAGACAGGTAGACCTTTCCAACAAGCACACTTGGAGCTAATTGGGACACTAGGAAGACCTCCAAAAGTGTGTCCAAATAGGTGCTATGCATAGAGAATCAGGGGTGACGCATAGAGGAAATTTTGCCAGTTTGACCAAGTATTACTCTGTTTTTCACCCAGCTTTCGCTAGTTTGACTTTTTCACTTTCTTAATGTCAAAATTATGATTTAATTTAATTTAAATTGATGGATCATGATTTAAATATGTCAAATTTTCACTTATGGAGGTAGATTCATTAGTTAAAATGTTGTTTGAAACTGAATGAATCAGTTCCCTTGTTTGTAGAGGCATGCTGTTCCACTGCCTAATTTCTAGTTCTCAGTTTAGAATTGGTTGGAAAAACTCCTAAACATGTGATCTCGACCCCTAGAGGCTAGGAGGAGCTATGGTTTTTCTATATTATGTAAATTTTCAGTCATTAGAATGGTTGGACTCTTGAGAAAGTAAGGAACTTCATTGTACACTCATATCAGCATTTTGGCTAAGGAATTGAGACCAAGATTTGCAGCACTCTTTGGGATCCCTATGGCATGTTGTTTTGGTACAGTGCTTTCTTATGTAATTGTGCATTTACTTATGTGTTATGTATGTCATTTTCTCTCTTATTTATTCTTAGCTAAATCAAACAAGAGTGAAAGTAGAACCCATTGAAATTGCAGTGCTCTACTTGAGGTTTGCTTTAGTTTCTTAATATTTTCAACTGTTCGGAGAGGATCTGTGGCTTCTCTTGCCCTCTTCAACTCCTCCTATGTCTAATCCCTCCATCTCATTCGATTTAAAGTGCCAAATTCATTTGCCTACCTTGCCCCATTGACATCTCTGCAAGACTGAGCCTCATTCCCTGCACCCAAGATCTGCCTTTCCATTAGAGCCCACAGAAATGTCATTTTATTCAGTCAAATTCTTTGCATTTATACCTAGCCTAATATCAGTAGTTAAATCAGTCACCTCAAACCTTTAGTGATCATAATTTGCTTAGATTGACCCGAAGAGAGCCCTCTCACGACTTGGTAGGGCTAGCTACTAGGTTAAGCATGGTTTGATCTTGGCCTTGGATCATACCTTTCTTAGCCTAAGGTAAATCTAGGCACTAACAGGCTTGTTTCCAACTTTGACCCATGCTTGCTCCTTTGAAGAGAGAGCCTCCAAGTTCATCAATTTGTTCTCGTGAATAGTTATGGTTTCAAAGAGGAGACTTGTTTCTTTTATTGCAATGGATGTTGGTTCCTCTTCTTTGCCATTGAAAACTACATTTGTTGTATCCTAATGATATAGACCAACATACAAAATTTGGTAAATAAATCCAACATCTTAATAAGAGCAAGTTCCTCATCTGTGGGAGAGATGCATTGCTTCCCACATAACTAGGATTGTTTCTATAATAATCAAGGGCGAATACATTGCCTTCCAAACCTATAATGTGTATTCACATTCTTGGAATAAGTGTGGAATACTCTATTCTACTCTTTTTCATAGAATTAAATGAGATGGACCGACAATGTTCCTTTTCCTTAGATTCTTTGTCGTGAGAATTTTTATGGTTGTGTTGGTAATTATTGATAATTATATTATAATTATGGAGGCCCTATTCCAAAATACACACCTAATGATGTAATAAGTATTAAAATTATAAATTAATTTTTTTAATAAAAATGATAAACAAAGTCAAATAAAACATAAATGTAATCCATGTTCCCCCTCCGAGTCTCCAATGCTACACTATTTAGGCTACTGGGTTGAGAATTCGCATGTTGGAATGTTGATCTGTCTTTAGAGGCACCAACTATGTATTTGGTAGCTCATATGGCTCTTATTCCTTTGTCTCTCTTTGCATTCTAGATGATTGTTACATTCACAGAGGCTAGCTTCTATAAATGAACATATATGAAGAACTTCTATATATGCCCTATATATTGAAGTAATTTAGTAAATACACATATGTGGAAGTGAAATTTCATATATGTGCACTTATGGATCTCTTAAGGTGAAAACAACTTTTAGAGTGCAAAATGTGAAAAAGGCTTGCCTCAAGAGATTTGATCCCTCTCAAGGCTTTATAGACTTGTGGTTTAGATGGATATATTTATGTGTCTGTGTGTGTGTAATTTTTTATTGTTTTGAATTGATTTTTTGAATGAATAATGGATTCAACACCTTAAAAATCCTGTTGGACACTTACATTGTGTAGATTATATAGATTATGCGTACACTTCCAAAAAATATTTCTCAACAATTTTTCCTACAGTTTAGACAAAATTAATAGAAAATACCTTAAAAAAAGCCAAAATGTAAAATAGTCAAGACTATGTTTTAATCATGAGATTTATTTATATTATTTATTTATTTATTTATTTCGATTATTTTATATACTATATACATTGTTCTTTCCTTACCATGTATATTATATACATATTTGACATTGAAATATTTTACTTAACATGAACATTGAAATATTTTATTATGATCAACCTTAAAATAATTTTTTTCTCATGATCCATAGGTAAATATAAGTTGATATTGAAATAAATTAATTAACATGCATACTTAAATAGTTTACTCAAATCTTGTGTTGAAATATTTAAAAAAAAAAAAAAAATATACATCACTCATACTTAAAAGTAAAAATATAAGATTTTTTTACTTATAATCATTTTATCTCTCTTTCAAGTTCATATAAAACTATGTTATTTTACATGGATATCAAAATATTTTATTTATTTCTGAGAGTTAAAGTGAAATACTTTTCCATCTTCTTCATACTGGGTTGTAATATCAATAATAACTAACCCTCCGATCACAATGAGAGTGGCATTTTTGATGTTTTATAACACTTTTAATCAATAATATCCAATCATATATATTAATTTTTGTTTCATATTATAGTTGAAATTATTTTTTAGTTTAGAAAAAATTTGATCTTAGTTTAAAAGGGACATGTCTCAACTCAAGGTTGAGCATGGAAGGAATTACACATCTCCCTCATACTAGGTTGTAGAATTCACTTCTTGGTGAAATATAAGATAGTTTAAAAAATGCACATATACAAAAGTCAAATTCCATAAATGTGCATATATAGAAGTGTTGGGTTGTGTTATATTCTTTCCACGACTAACCTATGTAGTGAACTGGGGGGGTTTGAGGGGGCGGGTAGCCCCCCTCTACAGGGTCCATGGCAGTGCCTTGGGAAATTTTTTTTTGGACCCTATATTAGGTTGGGCAGACCTACCTATGTTTTTCGGTCCATGGTTTTGGACGTGATGGTTTTTCGATCCATGGTATTGGATGCTTCGTCATGTATAAATATGTATTGTAACATTGAAAAGAACCTAATGAAAAATCAAGTTGGTAGTCCCGGTTTTGGGATCTAGGGGAAAATCTCTATGTATATGTGTTTTATGTGTTATGCTCTCGCATTTTTATTTTCTATGTTTTAGAATTTGTATGTAGGTAATTTCTGTATGGGGTTAAAACCTACATTTGGTATTAGAGCTAGGTTTTGGCTTCAAGGGAATGCCTTTGTTGCTGAGGGGTTTCACTCGGGTCTATGGTAAACCTCGTTCAGTGGGAAATCTGTGGGATCGATTCTGGTCATGAAAGAAGATGGAAAGCAGTAGAAAGATAGTGATCAAGAAATTTAATGGTCAAAGTTTTGAGTTGTGAAAACTCAAGATGGAGGATCTGTTGGTGGATAAAGATCAGTGGATCATGGTAGATCTAGGTACTAAACCAATCAGAGTGTCCGACGAAGAATGGAAGAATTGGATCGGAAGGCTAAGAGCACAATACGATTGTGTGTCTCAGATCCAGTATTACTGAATGTATCAGGGGAAGCTACGATGAAGGCTTTGTGGGACAAGTTACAAATTTTGTACCAATCTAAGTCTCTAGTGAATAAATTGTTCCTACGGAAAAAGTTGTATAACCTAAGGATGAAAGATGGAGACTCGATGACAGAGCATCTGAACACATTTAATACAGTGGTAAGTTAGTTATTATCTGTTGATATTAAAATTTCAGATGAAGATAAGTGCATCAGTTTGTTGCGTTCTCTACCAAATTCATGGGATAGTCTGGTTATTGCAATAGGTAGTAATGCAACTGCCTTATAGTTTGATGAAATAGTCTCATCCTTGCTAATGGAGGAGATGAGATGGAAAAATACGGAGAGACAGAACGGTGATGCCTTGTCTGTATGAGGAAGGTACCAAAATAGAAACAAAAATAAGTCATCGAGCGGGAGATCTAAATCTAGAGGGAGATCTAAATCTCCAGGAAAGCCTGTAAAGGTGGTGTGTTGGAAATGCATAAAGGAAGGGCGCTACAAAAGGGACTGTCAATTTAAAGCTCCCAACAAAGGAAAGGGATCTGATGATGCTTCTTCTGCAGAGGCAAAAACCACCTTAGATGAAGGTGGGGATGTGTACTTGGCTTCTTCAAGTACACATGTAGATCATGAGGCATGGTTGATTGACTCAAGTGCATCCTTTCACTTCACTCCCCATAGAGAGTGGTTCTACGAGTATGATAAATACGATGGTGGTGATGTCTTGTTAGGGGATGATAGGAAGGCTAGAATCGTTGGTTGTAGAAAATTAAAGTTGAAGTTTCAAGGTGGAAGGGTTAGAAAAATTCTGGGTGTTCTACATATTCTTGCATTAGCCAAAAATCTGATTTCTGTAAGCAAGCTGGATGATGCAGGTGTAAAAACAATGTTCGAGAAGGATACCTACAAGATGGTTCGAGGAGCACTAGTATTGATGCTGGGAGTTTAGACTGGAACTCTCTACAAGCTGCAAGGTAGCACTATTGTTGATGGGTGCAACAGTTTTGTGGTTCCTGAAAAGTGGAGCAAAAAATCTAGTGGTATTTGGAGAGAAGACCATGTTGTGGCATCAAAGGCTTGGACATATTGGAGAGAAGGGCCTTCAAATACTTCATGGTAAAGGTATGGTAGAAGATATGAGTAATAGCTCTTTGGATTTTGATTTCTGTGAAAATTGTGTATATGGGAAGCAGAATCGGGTGAGTTTCCCCTATGGTGGGAAGAGGGCAAAAAAGATATTATAGCTTGTGCACAATGATGTGTTTGGACCTGTGAGGGTTCCATCGCTAGGTAAGTCTGTGTACTATGTATCATTTATAGATTAATTATTAATGAATACATGGATATATTTCCTTAGAAAGAAATCTGAGGTCTTTGACAGGTTTAAAGAATTTAAGGCTCTGGTGGAAAACCAAACAGAGAGGAAGATAAAGGTGCTGAGGTAATGGTGGAGAGTTTTGCAGTAAGGAATATGAAGAATTTTGTAAGAAGTGTGGTATAGCACGATAAAAGACTACTCCATATACACCTCAGCAAAATGGAGTTGCAGAAAGAATGAACAAGACGTTGATGGAAAGGGCAAGAAGCATGCTCAGTGGTGCCAGGGTAGAATAGGAATTCTGGGAAGAGGTAGTGGAGACAACATATTACATGGTCAACAAATCACCTTTATTAGCATTGGAGGATAAGACTCCACAAGAGGTATGGAGTGGTATGAAACCCTCTCTTTCACATCTCAGGGTATTTGGATGTGATGCATATGTAAATGTTCCAAAGGAGAAATGAAACAAGTTGGATAGTAAATCTGAAAGGTGCATCTTTATTGGGTATAAGGATGGTTTAAAGGGTTATAAGCTTTGGAACCAAACAACAAGGAAAGTTGTGTACAACCAAGATGTGGTTTTCAAAGAGATGAAAGATGTTATTAAACATAAAGTCCAACCAAAGGAACCTGAGACAATAGAGTTTGAGCTAAAGGGGGAAGAATCAGACTCTACATCAGAGGAGGAATCAGAAGATGAAGAGCCACAAACTTTGGGTGTAAGAAGATCCGTTTGAGAAAGAAGGCAGCCAGAAAGGCATAGTCATCTGCTTTCTTTTCAAATTTTTCTTTATCTAATAGTGATGATGATCCCAGAACTATGAAGGAAGCAGTAGATTCACAGGATGGAAAAATCTGGAAAGAGGCCATGATTGATGAAATGGCATCTTTGCACAAAAATGAGGCTTGGAATCTAGTGGAGTTTCCGGCTGGAAGGAAACCCATTGGCAGCAAATGGGTGTTCAAGAATAAGACAAATGCAGAAGGAAAGGTGGAGAAATACAAAGCTTGGTTGGTAGCAAAAGGTTATTCCCAGGTACAGGGAATTGATTTTGGTGATATTTTTTTCTCTCGTTTCCAAGGTAACTTCTATTAGATTACTTTTATCTATTGTTGCTGCTTTTGAATTTGAGGTAGAATAGATGGATGTGAAGACAACATTTCTTCATGGGGATCTGGAAGAGGAGATCTACATGAAGCAACCTGAAGGCTTTGTGGTGAATGGTAAGAAAGAACTGGTATGCAAGTTAAAGAAGTCTTGGTATGGGTTTAAATAGTCACCAAGGTTGTGGTATCAGAAATTTGATACATTTATACGGGGACTTGGCTTCACCAGAAGCAAAGCAGATAACTGTATGTATTTTAAATTAATTAGTGTCCGTGTTATTTATCTGGTCTTGTATGTGGATGATATGTTCCTAGTTGGAAATGACAAAGAAATATCCAGGATTTTAAGACCCAATTGTCCTCCAAATTCAACATGAAATATCATGGTGCTGCAAACTATATTTTGGGCATGGAAATTAAAAGAGATTGGGCAAAGAGGAATCTCTGGCTAAACCAGAGGAAGTATGTCAAGACAATACTGTATATGTTTAATATGTAGGATAGTAAATCGGTGAAGTTTCCTATTCCTGTAGGTGTAAAGTTATCTATTGAACAATGTCCCAAGACACAAGAAGAGGAAGAGGATATGTACCATATTCCATATGCAAGTGCAGTCGATAGCCTGATGTATGCAATGGTCTGTACTAGACCAGACATTGCACATGCAATGGCAGTATTGAGCAGGTTTATGTCAAAACCATGGAAGGAGCATTGGACATTAGTGAAGCAGGTTTTCAGGTATTTGCGTGGCACTAGTGATTATGGTTTGTGCTACCAAGGAAGACCAGGAATGGATAGAGTGTTCGATATTCGTGGCTTTGTTGATACAAACGGGCTGGAGATTTGGATCAAAGAAGATCTACAAGTGGGTATGTGTTTAAACTATTTGGAGGTGCAGTCAGTTGGATGAGTCAGAAATAATCTGTAGTGGCACTATCAACTACAGAGGCAAAATACATGGCAACCACTCATGCAAGCAAGGAAGAAGTTTGGTTGTAGAGATTGTGTTCAAGTATGCGGTTAGTACAGGGAGCGATAAGGATAGACTGTGACAGCCAAAGTGCAATTTTCTTAGCAAAAAACCCTGCTTATCATTCAAAGACAAAGCACATTGATTTTCAGTATCACTTTGTGAGGGATATGATAGAAGACAAAAAGGTGTTGCAGGTAAAGGTGGACGCTTTGAAGAATACTGCAGATGTGTTGACAAAATCTGTGAGCTCTGAGAAGTTCTCCTGGTGTAAGAAACAATGGGTGTTTTAGGGCTAGAAAAATGACTAAGATCTCCTGTGGCCCCCTATGGAAACAAAACAACAAGTGGGAGAATGTTGAGTTGTGTTATATTTTTTTGGACCCTATATTATGTTGGGTGGACCTACCTATGTTTTTCGGTCCATGATTTTGGACACGATGGTTTTCCAGTCCATGGTATTGGATGCTTTGACAGTTATAAATATGTATTGTAACATTGAAAGGAACATAATGAAAAATCAAGCTGGTAGTCCCATTTTTTGGATCCAGGGGAAAATATTTGTGTATGTGTTTTATGTGTTATGCTCTCGCATTGTTTATTTTCTGTGTTTTAGAATTCGTATGCAGGTAATTTCTATATGGGGTTAAAATGCTTCCATAAATGTGTATTTACAAAAATAATATTTTGTTACTCCTCGGTATCCCAAAGCGCACCTAGATATAAGAATTTAATGGTCATTTTATAAGGCATAAGAATGCATGTCTTACCAAAACATGTCAAATACCACAAAGATATTATTATGTCCCTTCCTAGTTTTTGGATACCACCCTGAATATCCTTGGTGATGCTATCAAAATTGTAGTGGTTAAAGTTAAGAGATGCTATAGACCTTGATTTATGTTACTAGGCTTCTTGGCACAACAAAGTATCCATCCTCTAAACCAATTGACTTCTTTAATTATGGGTCAATTGACATACCTTTATGCGTTGGAAATTATATTTCCAACACCTAAATGTACTATAGCCTTGGATGTGTAAATCTCTCCAATAAGCCACAATATTCCACCTTTAGGAACATAAAGCCCATCTAACTTGTTTAAAAACCCATTCTAGAGATGATATTTAGCCTTACCATCACTTTCACATCCACACAATTGTTTTCCCTATTGCTATTGAAACACGTCCTTAACTTACTCATCTTCTATGTATATCTATTTGTATGCATAATGGATAAAATTACCCATGTGCATAAGAGTCCTTGAAGATGTAATGTTGGATTTGGGTAGCCTTGAAAGCATATTTTCCAGCTTAATAGTTTTTTTCTTCTCATATTTGATGACTAGATGAAACTACTACAAAGCCGAATCCAATTGTTGTGTCTAGTTTGTAATTAAAGCTTACTTTGGGCCTACAAATATTGTCATGACTAGTGATAAATGTGGATAATGTTCCTTCTCCCATCATATAGTGATTCCACTTGTTAATAGCATGAACTAAGACATAGAGTTCCTTGTCATAGATGAAGTAGTTAAGGATGCCACCATGAAACATTTTACAATGGTAGCATATGAAATTATCTCCATTCTTTGACATTGTTCCCATAGAATTTCAATATTTCAAAAAAAAATGATATTATTTGTATTTCATATTTCAATTGGATACGTAAATAAACCATTTCAATATCCATGTTAACTAATTTATTTTGATATCAACTTTGAAAAAAGACACATAAACATATATGTATATATATGAAATGCAATGAAATATTTCAATGTGTAAAGAGAAGTAATTGAAAGTAAAAATATTGAAAGTCACATTGAAATGCATTTGAAAATATATTAATAGATCAAGGTTATTTTCCATTGGTTGGGCCCATGTATGCCCTTAGCCTCCAAGTAGTTGGGTAGTGGTCATGTTACAGGTCGTGGGGGGTTGATGTAGGCCGTGGGGTGCTCCATTTGGTCAAGTGGTTGGAAGGTGGGTGGTTTTTATTGGGTGTACACTCATGTTTATTGGTGAATGTTATTTGGGTGCGATTTTTCCTGAAGAAGGTTCTTGAGGATGGTGGTGGGAAAATATGGTGGGAGGCTCAATGAGTGCTATGGGTAGGAGCAAGCTAGAGGATTATGCAGCAATCAAGGTCATGCTCAACGGGGGGCAGGGCCTCGAGGCCAAGGTGTTGTCAACAACATAGAAGAGCGGTATGTGGATGAAGTGATGGACCAAAAACCTAACAATTTACCATGGAGGATACAATTACTTCCCCCATTTGATTCCCTATAATATCCAATTCATTAGGTCACCCTTTTAGTGGAACAACTAGTGTAAGATAGGCACAATGACCACAATGAGGTGATAACATTCATGAACAACCTACAACAACTGGTGGCAGATGATGGACAGATTGGTTTGACTCTATCAGGGAGAGAAACGGATTCAGGAGTGACAAGATCAGCTTGAAGGCTAGTTGAAACATAAGGAGGCCCACATTTTTGAAACCTTCCATCCTCCCCAACCTCGTGGAAGGGGATGCTCCAAGCCCAGACAATACTAATGATCATGGATGACTATAATTTTTTTTCTCATACTCAGTTATTTTTGTTTAGATTGGGTAAACTGCATGAGATATTTTAATTTCCTTTTGTTGTTGTCTTTATGTTTTTGTCATTATCTTCTAGAAAACAAGTCTAATAGGAATACGAGTGGAATAAGGACATCAAAATTTTGAAAACAAGAGCCACATGATGTACTCTTATAATGGCTTAATAGAAAAAGTTATATCTATCTATCTATCTATATTTATATATATTATATATATATATATATATATATATAAATATAACAACCCCTGGTATGCAAGCTATGACTTGCTTGACATCCTTGATTCATCTTTCATTCCATTTTCAAACTCAAATAATGAAGGCCACATCCTTCCCCTGATTAGGGTGACAAAGTGGGAGCGTACGAGCATGAAGATAGAACAGGTGAGAGGACGGCTAGGATGGCAGCCTACTGCCATCAAGCTGGATCAACCGGATGTGGTGGTGTCCTGCATGACTGCAGGAATTTCAAGGGAGCAAAGTGGCATGAGTAGGGGGAGAGAGGTGGGAAAGAATGAAGGTGAAAGTTGGATGGGACGTAGGGTAAGTGCGAAGGGGTACATGAGGGTGGCAAGTTTAGGAAGTGAGCATAGAATGTGGCAAAGGGAGGACTAGAATAGGGCAGCACAAGCGACGGGATCTTGTATGGCCGAGCTCTATTTCTAGTATGTTTCCTTTGGCTCACCTCCTGCAACTCACTCTGATAAGCATAGTATGTTGGAAGAGGGAGGAAATCTAGGATACACTGGGGGGTTGTGTCAGGGCAGGCTTGAGGACCACGTTGAGAGGCAGAGAGAGGACTAGAGCATAGGCATTCATGGGGAGTGTATTCTCAGGGCAAAGGGCTGGCCCTGGGAAACTAAGGATGAAAATCATAAGAAGGATAGAATGGTAGATGGCTTGACCACCACCCTTAATCTAGGGGGGAGAGAACTATGATTCCCTAGAGTGACGGGGAAGGTTGGAGTGGGGAGGGAGTGCTTAGAAACAAGTATATGCCGATTTATAGAAAGACTGAAGCTCCTATAAAGCTAACGTTTTTTGTTGACAATTGTAAGCAAGGGTCAGTAAAAGAAGAGATGGCATGCCTGGGTAGAGGTTGAGGCCATGGGGGTAGAGGGTGCTAGAGCTAGCCACGTAAAAATGATCTTACCACTTCGACATCGACAAGTCAGCGAGGAGGCAGGAAACCTATTAAGATGGTGGTCCATGAAGCAGCTCATGCATATAGAGAAGGAATGGATGCTGACATTCATCAGCTGATCCAAGAGATGGAGGATAGCATTATGGAAGAAGATTCTGAGCCAGAAATGGAAGAATGGGGGAATATAGTCCCCAACCTAGGGCACACCAGGGGAAGGATGATGCTATACAAACAAGCCCTACATGTTTATTGGGTCATGAAGCATTTGCTAGCTAGAGCCCTGGAACAAGTGGCGGGAGAGATGGTGGAAATAGCACAAGGTATGCCCAACCTCAAAAAGGACATGGAAAATTTGTGAATTATGTTGTTTACGCAAGATAGCAAGCTGGATGAGATCCAACAACGTATGATGAAGTTGTCTCTGGCACCAAGTGACTATGCTATTGCACCGGCTATTGTGGAACCTGATAAAGAGGATAGAAAGGAATAGTTTTTTAGCTTCTAGTTTTTACTGGGTTTTTAGCGGCTAGCATTTACTTTTTGTGTCTTTTTATGTTAGTTCGGAACATGAACAATGTTTCTAGATGTGAAGTGTATTTAGCTTGGATTGAAAGACTGGTAAAATTTTGCTACTGGATGGCATATAATAGACTTAGGTGGCCAACAGACTTGGTTTCCCACATGGGCAAGTTGAGGCCACCAAAATTCTATATATGGAATAGCTTGCTTTATAAATAGAAAAAGAAGGAACCACCACAACTTACAAAAAAAAAAGGAAGGCCACACCCTTTCATACAAAAAAGAATCAGTCCTCAAGCACATACCCCAAACACCATCAAAGTAACCTTCAATAATCTTAGATCTATGATCAATTCACTATCACACACCAGCAAAACTAATAACATCAACTTCAACAATTGTTACATTCTTTCTAGGTCAATCATGCTCATAAAGAATAAGGACTAATATTTTTAGTTTTAGAACTTTAGTTAACTTCATCTCTTTATCATGCATAAGTCCTTATTTTCATCTCATTTAGCACTTCTATTAGTTGCTCTTAATTTTTTCATGAAATATTCAATCTCTAATCTCTTATCTTTGTGAGAAAAAATGAGTTAAACTACCCAAATTTGTAATTCTAGAAAATATAAGGGTTTATTAGTGACTTTCTAAATTTCGCTATTACCAAATTTTTCTAATTTTCTAACTTTTCCTCCAAACTATTTTTGTGCTACAAAATACTTCTAATTCATGTGCTCTTATCACAGGTTTAGTGTAATACTAGTTTGATGGAAAATCACCAAATGTGGCCCAATCTATGAAAATTCAAGGTTGTCGAATTGTTCATTGCAATAAGCACTTTAAATCATGGCTGCATAATGTTATGGACATGAGGTCTTAAGTCCTTTATTGAAACATAATTGTCAACCCGTTCATGTATTTTTTTAAAGTATAGGCCCTCAATCTCACATAACGTGAAACCATGGCCACATAACCTCTATTAAATATATATAATAATATATATATATATATATATATATTATATATATTATATATATATATATATATATATATATCGAGATAGAGAGAGAGAGAGAGAGAGAGAGAGATTCATCTTAACCATCATCTATCAAGTCCCTAGAGGGATGAAAACTTTGGAAGTGTAATTTTTTTAAGTTTTTCACTATAAAAAGGCTTTGTAGCTCAAGATATTTTATCCCTCTCATCTCTTGTTAGATCCATGGTTAAGATGGGCCTATATTGGTGCATTACATAAACCAAAAGTAATTTCTAGCCATTCATATAGACTTTTCCTTGCCTTTAGGGTGGTATTAGTTGTATTTGTATTTAATTCATGCCTGGTGATATCCCAAATTTAGATCCAATTTGGTGAAGTACTTGGCATGCTACAAAAAATCTAGTAAATAATCTATCATAGGAAAGGGTATTGATCCTTGAGGGTGATCTTGCTTAATCTTTATAATCAATGCACATTTTCCAATTCCTGTCCTTCTTGGGTACTATGATGAAAAGTGACCTAGAAGGTGAGGTTCTTTGTTGAATTACTCCTTACTCTAGTAGTCATTGCAATTGCTTCTTCACTTTATCTTCTTCTAGGATTAATTATCTATAGAACACAATATTTGGGAATGAGGTGTCAAAAAGTAATTATATATTTTGTTCCACTTGTTTCTTATGCGGTAACATGTAGATGGTGCCAGGCCTATGAACATTTATGGGATCTCCCCAATACAAAGTCCTAATTAGACCTCACTGTTGGAAATAATACTGAGGGGGGGGGGGGGGGGGAATCAGGTTATCAATCTTTCTCAAGTTATACCTTCCAGATTTATACTTTAATTTATTCTTCAGATATTGATCATTAGTGTATGTCAGTACCATATAATAATGAGCAAGAACAAGAAAGACAGATAATCACACCAAGGAACACTAGATATAAGGTGGAAACCCAATGTGGGTGAAAACCACCTGCTGCAATATGTCTCTATCTTATTTCAATTAGAAACTTCTTTTACAATGATTTTGTACTCGTGCAGTCCTTTACCAATACGTAGGCTACAACCTGCAGAGAGCTACAACCCTCTCTCATTTTCCAGTCTCTCTTGGAAGGGAGCTACAACCCCCTTTTCTCTTTTTACTTCTTGAAGGACCACTTTTCATGAATTTTCAAACTGGATCCATGGACATCAAATAATCAACAAGTACATATGAATCAACCAAACTCCTTATAAAATCAACCAATGAATCACCCAATTTCTCAAAATGCTGTAAACTGAAAGGAAATACCAGTAAACTAAACCCAGAACTCTGCAGCAAATAGATAAAAGGCAGCCAATGAATACTTCAAAGAAAAGTCCCCAACTTGACCAATATAAACCTGTGGATATCTGCAGCTCTTCTGTGTCTAAACTGCGCAGATCCACACCTGATCTTTCTTGCGCTCTGCGTACTTCTCCCTAGATCCGCACCTGCACTGTCTGCCTGACAGTGTACCTCTGCACTGTGACTTCTTCTGCGCTGCGTACCTCGCACTGCACCTTCTGCTTCTCTGCATACCCCATGCACTTCACCTTCTTATTCACTGCATACCCCCGCACTGAGCTTTCTCCTGCGCTGCATACTCCCACACTTACGTCGTGGATCGCCTGCGAACTTCTGATTAGGGCCAAATTAACAGTCCTCCAATGTGCCACAGTCAGTCAGATCCACAGATCTGTTCATGCGCCCGAGAGATCACAACCTATCAATAGATTCACCTTAAGTTTTCTCCTTGATTTAGATCTAGCTTTTAAACCAATCACCCAAAATTTCAGATCTTAAGATATTCAAATTTCACAAGTATGTAGCCAAGAGATCTCCTTTCCTTTTTATAGGCAAACCTTTCACAATACCACAGTCCAAAACCATAATAACACAATACCATGAACCCAATACCTTGGATCAATATTTCTAGATGCAGAACCACGGACCAAAACCATAGGATCAAATATGTCGGGCTAAATACCATGGACTATTCATAAAGATTCCCACGTGCGCGCCCTTTTTTGCATTGGAGAGAGTGAAACTGGGTCCGCACCTTCTGAACGGAGCACCTACGTGTATGTCCGCACTTCTTGGTCAGTGTACCTGCGGGTCTGCAGATTCTCTTAGGATCACCTGTGGGTATCTCATTTTCCATGATTTGAGTGCCTGAACTAAGATCTGCCACATGAGTGAGTTGCCATCAAGTACAACACCTGTACCATAGAGCCAAACTAGAATCATAATGCCAACAATCTCCCCCTTTGGACTTGATGGCAACCTCAAGATCCTCAATGTCATTCTCCCCCTTTTACATCAAGGGCAAAGGATTATGCTCCCCCTGAGAACATGCTTAGGCCTTTTCTTTGCTGATCATGCTCCCCCTGATAAACCAGATCTGCAAAAGGAAGGAAATATCTACACAAAGAACCACAATCCACCAAACACCATAAATGACTGTGAAAGAGATAGAGACATATTAGCATCAATATGCACATCAGCGTCCAAATTCTCCTTCTGTACATTCTTCTTCAAGATCTTCTACCATAATGCCAACAATGCATTATATGCTCCCCCAGAACCTTTTCCATTCGATCTTCGACTAATCTGCAACCCAGCAAATGTACGGATATACCCCATATGAAACTTGCATACAACCAACAATCTCTGAAACAGATGAGATTCAACAACAAGATGATGCATCAAAAATCCCCAGCTTTTACCTGAGGTATTCAAAGGTCTCCCTAGGCAATGGTTTGGTGAGTATATCAGTAACTTGTTCCTTAGAAGGAACATACTCCAACTTGACCTTTTGTTCAAGCACTTGTTCCCTGAGAAAATGATACTTGATCGGTCTGTGCTTGGTCTTTGAATGCATGACTGGATTCTTTGAAATGTTGATTGAACTTGTATTATCACATAAGATGGAGATAGGTGGTGTACAAGTGATTTGAAAATCATGCAAGGTCTGCATCATCCAAAGGAGTTGAGTGCAGCAAGATGCAACAACCACATATTCCGCTTCAGTTGTAGATAAATAATCGAACTTTGTTTCTTGCTGAACCAAGATACTAATCTGGAACCCATAAAGAATGCACCACCACTTGTGCTCTTCCTATCATCCACGCTTCCGGCTCAATCTGCATCTGTATAAGCATAAAGTGTGAGATTTGTATCTCTAGGATACCATAAGCCATAGTTTTGAGTTCCTTGAAGGTACTTGAAAATTCTCTTCACTGCCTGAAGATGAGTTTCCTTTGGATTTCCCTGAAATCTTCCAACTATTCCCACTGCATGCATGATGTTTGGTCGGGTACTTGTCAAATAAAGTAGACTTCCAATCATAGACCTGTAGGTTGGTTGATGCACTGTTGTTGATTCATCATTTGTACTGAGGCTGCATCCTGTGACCATGGGGGTACATACTAGTTTTGCATCTTCCATGCCATATTTCTTCAAAATCTGCTTGAGATACTTGGTTTGAGACAAGAAGATCCCTCCTTCATTTTGTTGGGTTTGCAATCCAAGAAAGTATGTCAGTTCTCCAAGAAAAGACATTTCGAATTCTTTCTGCATCACCAAGGCAAAGCTTTGACTCATAGCTTCTTCATTGCT
>APFE031516068.1:42382-87721 GCA_000404065.3 Pinus taeda | reverse complement strand
TTATTTGCATTTTGTTTCTTGTTCCATCTAACAGGTTCCTTCCCCTTGTCAATCTTATCCTTATGAGGACATTTGGCAGCATAGTTACCTACTCTTCCACAAGAAAAACATTTGAAAGGTAACTTACCTCTGAATCTTCCAGTACCCCGTTGAAGATTTCTAACAAAATTTGATTCTTCTTCTTCTTCTGACACTTGTCCTGACTCATAGTACTCTCCTTTGCCTGAAGCCTTGAAGGTAGCTACTCTCCTATCTGATGGACCTCCTTTCCTCATTTCGTAAGCAGTTAGAATTCCGTGCAACTGTGACATTTTAAGGTTTTGTAGATTCTCCTTTTCTTCTATAGCAGAAACTTTAGATTCAAATCTAGAGGACAAAGATCTTAGAACTTTTTCAACTACAACAACCTCTTTTATTTCTTCACCCAACTTTTTCATACAGTTAACAATCTCATCTACACGAAGAAAATAATTAGCCACAATTTCATCATTATACATCTTGATATTTTCATACTGAATCCTGAGGGTTTGAAGTTTTTCTCGTTTTACCTGATCATCTCCTTCATAGCTCAGAACAATCTTGTCCCATATCTCTTTTGTGGATTTAAACTGCATTACCTTGACAAATTCTGATTGAGATAGGCATCCTAATAGAGTATTGACTGCCTTTGCATTTGTTTCATATTTCTTCTTCTCAGCCAGATCTGTAGGAGTTGCTGATTGAAAAGTATACCCTGTATCTATGATATCCCAGACTTCTGTACAAAGAGATTGAAGATAGGCAGTAACTCTTACCTTCCAATATACGAAGTTTGTCCCATCAAAAATCAGTGGCCTGATTGATGCTTCCCTCTCGTAGTTGCTCATGATGGTAGATCTTCCTTCAAGCGATCAAGCTTCTTCTGAATGACCTGCTCTGATACCAATTGTTGGAAATAATACTGAGAGCGGGGGTGAATCAGTATTATCAAATTCTTTTCAATATACCTTCCAGATTTATACTTTAATTTATTCTTCAGATATTGACCTTAGTTGTATGTCAGTTACCATATAATAATGAGCAAGAACAGAAAGACAGATACACACCAGGAACACCAGAATATAAGGTGGAAACCCAATGTGGGGTGAAAACCACCTGCTGCAATATGTCTCTATCTCTTTCATTAGGAAACTTCTTTTACAATTTTTTTGTACTGGTGCAATCCTTTACCAGTACGCAGGCTGCAACCTGCAGAGAGCTACAACCCTCTCTCGTTTTCCAGTCTCTCCTAGAAGGGAGATACAACCCCCTTTGCTCTTTTTACTTCTTTAAGGACCACTTTTCATGAATTTTCAAACTGGATCCATGGACATCAAATAATCAACAAGTACATATGATTCAACCAAACTCCTTATACAATCAACCAATGAATCACCCAATTTCTCAGAATGTTGTAAACAGAAAGGCAATACCAGTAAACTAAACCTAGAACTTTGCAGCAAATAGATAAAAGGAAGCCAACGAATACTTCAAAGAAAATTCCGCAACTTGACCAATATAAACCTATGGATATTCGCACCTCTTCTGTGTCTAAACTGCGCAGATCCGCACCTGATCTTTCTTGCGCTCTACGTACTTCTCCCCAGATCCTCACCTGCTCTGTCTGCCTGACAGCGTACCTCCGCAATGTGACTTCTTCTACGCTGCATACCTTGCACTGTGCCTTCTGCTTCTCTGCATACCCCACGCACTTCACCTTCTTATTCGTTGCGTACCCCCGCACTGAGCTTTCTCCTGCACTGCGTACCCCTGCACTTACGTCGTGGATCGCCTGCGAACTTCCGATTAGGGCCAAATTAATAGTCCTACAATGTGCCACAGTCAGTCAGATCCACAGATTTGTTCATGCGCCCAAGAGATCACAACCTATCAATAGATTCACCTTAAGTTTTCTCCTTGATTTAGATCTAGCTAATCACCCAAAATTTCAGATCTTAAGGTATTCAAATTTCACAAGTATGTAGCCAAGAGATCTCCTTTCCTTTTTATAGGCAAGCCTTTCACAATACCACGGTCCAAAACCATAATAACACAATACCATGAACCCAATACCTTGGATCAATATTTGTAGATGTAGAACCACGGACCAAAACCATAGGATCAAATATGTCAGGCTAAATACCATGGACCATTCATAAATATTCCCACGTGCATGCCCTTTTCTGCATTGGAGAGAGTGAAACTGGGGTCCGCACCTTCTAAACAGAGCACCTGCGTGTATGTCCGCACTTCTTGGTCGACGTACCTGCGGGTCCACAGATTCTCTTAGGATCACCTGCAGGTATCTCATTTTCCATGATTTTGAGTGCCTGAACTGAATCTGCCACATGAGTGAGTTGCCATCAAGTACAACACCTGTACCATAGAGCTAAACCAGAATCATAATGCCAACACTCACACCATTTGGTGTAGGAGTCCCTTTTGGAATACGATCCAGTTGTCAATGTAGTGGGTGCTAATGACACGCCTTGGCTTCAATTATGCATAGAGTGATGTATAGTGACATTGGTGAGAAGAAGTGTTTAGCTTATGCATCCAAGACGCTATGTCGGTAATCAAAGTCACTTTGAAGGGTATCATCATATTCCTTTAAGGGACTTGTCTGAAGCCGCTCCCCCATATACCCATTACGAAAGCAATGTCTATAATAAAAGTAAAAACTGGTAGGAAACATGGGACTAGAGCCTTCAGTGTAAAATAGGTTTAATACGTTAACTTGTCGAGGCTATGGACACTTGCTGGCAGTAGGTATTGACCTACAATAGCGCTAGGAAGAGCTATGGACACTCACAGGAAACAATGCATTCTGCCTAAAGAATAGTCAACCAAACCAAGGATTTTTGTTTACCTATATGATGGTTACTCTAAAGTGTTACAATAAAAAGGAAGCATGTGTCGATGAGTTCAAGGGAAAAACTAACTACATAAATCTACTTCTAAAAAATGACCTTAAGGTAACCTTGAGACCTCTATCATTGGTTTTTCACATGATATCTAAGATTTAATGATCTTATAAGTGGGGCATATGATCATTTCGAATTAATAAAACTCAATTGCAAAGCTTATCTTTAATATTTTGATAATGATAAGACTTTGGGATTTGGTTAGTAATAACTAATTTTTTTTTGGTTCATCCTTTGTTGTGATCATAATAAGCCTCCTCCTTTTGTATCTACAAAGAAGTAGAGTGTTTCTTTCTCTTAAGCATATGACTGTTAAGGATTGATGAAATCATATGTAATAAGTTATTTGGAATCTATTTTATGCTTGGTGTTAGTTCTACATCATTTTAATAAATCCAGGATGACTTATTTTTGTTTAATATTTATCTCATTAGTTCCATTATTTTGTTTTCCAGGTCCTTTTTTATATTAAAGCCATCTCAACAACCTCCTCACTTCTTCAATACCTCACCTTGTTTGCATGAGCACATGCAAAACCTTAAGAATGGGGGAGTGGTTGTTGGGACCATTGGATCCTTTTCAACATCTCCATTCCATTCCTTCAGATTATTTTAGCAGATCAGATCACTCATCAACAAATTTTAGACTCTCAACCTTACTCTTCTTCACCTTTAGCTCCATACAACCTCCATTAGAGCTCATATTATAAATCATAAATAAAAAGGTATACTTGAGTAAATTTATGTTTTAAACTCTTTAATTCATTAAGGATTAAAGTAAAATTCATAGTTAACCACTACACGTTTCATCTTTCACACAATACTATATTTTTCCACTAATTTAATCATTTAAAAATTTAACCTGCCATTTATAATCCCTCATCTATAATCAAGTGTATCCTATTATATGATCATAAGATTAGAAATAAAATTTATTGTGGTTCATAAATACAAAGTAGCATTTATGGCTTCTTCTCCTTATACATCATAAGTGTTCACAAAATCATCTTCTGAATGTTCAAAATAGAGGGTGAAGTATTTGCTACTAAAAATGATGAAGAGAAGAACGACAAATAAGAATTGGTCTTAAAAGAAATCGCAAAGTATGAAAACATTTTTTCCATCAGTAAGTCATCTTTTTATCAATGTCCTCAACTTAAATTACTCTAATTGTAAAAGAAATTGAATTTATGACTTTATCAATTGAGAAGAATGTTGTTTCACTCTGTGTACTATTGTTACGCAAAAACCAATACCTGCACAAGAACTAATGTCATGAAAGTATGTAATAAGTAAGGGTTTAGTTTTCATGAGGACATGAAAAATATTGGGCATGAGGGAATGTTGGGCCCCATATAGGTTATATTATTGGCTATCCAAACCTTCCATTTACAATCCATATTCATACTTTTTAACATATTCCATAACTATTATATTATCAATTTTCACTAAATGCATTAATTTTACCATGTGGTTAAATATTAATGATTTCTTATATTTTTAATGGTTAAATGAGTTTTTAACATGGATTTTCCAATGACGATTTACTAATATGTTTATGTTCCCAAACAACAAGTTATATTACTCGAATTTGACAATTTGGTACTTACACATGTGTTAAGGTTGGCATATTAGCATTTCTTAAGTTACGATTTTATGAAATGGGTTTTGAAACTACATGTTATGGATGTATTTATGTTTGTTGTATCATACTTAGCTCAAATGTGTGAAGCTCCAACCCTTAGTTAAATTTATAGTAAAACCCAAATTCCACCAAACAAGAAGGCTTTCAATTTCTAGAATTTCAGTACTTAGTTCGGTACTAGTTCAATAGTTTCTAGAGTTTCGGTACTTATTTCGGTACTAGATCTTGAATTCTTGTATTTTTCTAGCTGGAACAAAAGATTGTTGATGGGATCGAGAATATGGTTTTGTGTTGCTTTTAGCTTGTCTAAGATATCCATGAAGGAATCTTAACCAAGCAATCAAATTATCAACCATTTGAGGTAGCATATATCTATTTTAGTCAAAGTGGGCATATTTGCTTAGATCTGAGCTAATTTTAGTTTTGATTATAGAAGATCAATTATGTTTTAAAATAAGACCTATATATGCAATAAATAGAGGAAGAAACATATCTTAGACATAATATTTCTCCTAGAACATATGCATTCTTTCATTTGACCATGGAAGTTATGATGTATTGGTTTTATTAAAGACTTATAATATAATACTTCAACTTTTATTCCTTAATTATTGATGTGTTGTGAATAATATGATTTTCTATAGTTACCCTAGCTTGACACAGGTCATGGAAAGGACCCACCACTAATATTTCCCATTCTATATCAATTAGGTTTAGTTAGAAATCTAGTATCGAAATTCTGTAGGTTTCTATAAGTACTGAATTTACATAGCTTTCTATAAGTACCAAATTTATGTAGATTTCATTTCTAATTTTTGTAAGCTTTTGATTTTGACCCAGCACTTAATTTTCATGACTTTTGTTTAATCTATTAATTTTTCCTTTCGAGTTGAAGAATTCTTCCTAGTCTTGCATGTTAATTGATAAGAAATAGGATTAGAATTGGAATCGATTGTGTTGATTCTTAGAGATTGAGGTTTGAATGAAGACTTGGTATATTGATTATTGATTGAAGAAGTTAGAATTCTGAGTGAGTGGAACTTTTATAAGGTTAGTCTTATTCAAGTTAATAGTTAATTGAGTTCGAATTAGATCTGGTTAATTGATAACATAACAAAGGCAAGTTTGGATTAAAGGATTAGAGGATTCAAATGGATTTCAATTAGGAATTAGAATAGAGATAAGAGTCTGATACTTGATTTTGTACTAGGAAGATAATGTAATCAATTACAATTATTTGAGAGAAACAATTTATATTAATTTGTTGAAGCTTTTCAAAAAAAAGTATTGCATTCTAAATAGGTTTGTTAAGTTGCCTAGACTAGTGATATTTTGTAGCTCTAAGTTTATGAACCTCAGTTGAAATTTTAAAGTGAATGGAAATTAATATAAATATATAAAACCCCTAACAAGAATATTCATGAATAAAGTGATGGTAGGATTTCACCCTACTCTCCTTTATTAAGCTACATTACAAAGAAATATGGAGGATAACGCCTAGGATACTGAGGGCCTTTTCCAATTTTAGATAGAGCTTACTTCATAGCATGAGGTGCACCTTTAGGAGTAGGAATAGAGCATGGAGTTAGGAGAGGTATTCCTTCAGGCTATGCCACTTCAACCTCACATTAAGCCATTTGGAGATGGTAAATTTGTCAATTTCTTAGGGTGGAAAGTATTAGATGTGTGAGAGTGGCTTCTGGTACATTTGTCTCACACAAAGATGATAATTATAGAGGAGGATGTTTGAATGATGATGTCATTTGAGGGTGTTTGTACTTGTGTGGGATGATGTGCATTCCTATGGATTTTGTGCAGTGATCATATTAACTACTTGATTATCCAAAGGAAAATGGGGATCTGATAGATGATAGTCGCATAGGAGGATTCATTGATTAATGATATGTGGTGTTAAAGATTAGTAAATTCCTCATGTTGTAGATAGATATTTGGTGACATAAAAGTTGTTGAAGGTGGTTCATTTTCGAGGATAAAATCTTTTTGTTAGTTGGAGATGATGTCTATTGCATATTTATAGATAGTTCTAGGCTCAAGAGTTGTGCGAAAGAATATAGGTGAGGGACTTAATTTAAATGAATGACCAATGATTCATTCCATTTACATCAATATAATAAAGAAACCTCTAAATACTTCTCAAAATGCATACCTTCAATATTAACAACATAGAGCCTTCAATTTATTTTGATAGAGGAAAAAAAAGAAGATATTTGATAATTAAACATTCAACCTAAATACTTAATCCACCAGATCTAGTAGAAGCATGTAGAGAAATTTCTAGAGCCAACGCATACACATTAAAGAGATAAGGAAAGGAAATCATTGAATGATTGAGAGGTGCTAATTTAAAAAACGTATTTAATTACTTATTCTATGTGATGATTATAACTTTGCAGTGGGCTGTCAGGGAAGTTAATATTTAACTTAGACTTACCCTAACTCCTATGTTACTAGAACATATGATGGAAAAAATAAATTAATATACCAGAAATAATCAGATGAACACAATTGCTACTAAAATTGAAGTCAAAACCCTTTGACTATCTTCAAAAACTTGTAGAAAGTACAGTGACTTTTCTTGGTCCTATCAAAGGTTCAACCTTTCTTAATTCAAGTTACAATGTATATATAGAGTATAATTAAAAAATGTTTAATATTAATACAATATTTTACACAAATAAAGTTTTGTCCAAAATAATTTGGATATTTCTAATTAATACAATTCAAAATAGGAATTCTTCAACTGATCTATAGAAACAACACACTATTCGAAGATTTTGTTTGTAACTGCTACCTTGAAATATGATCCTGCTAATTATGCTCCTATCTTTACTGTATTGACTCTTAAAATTATGTATTTTATTTATTGATATTATTCTCTTCCACCTGAATTTTTTTTTTTTTTCAGTTCACTCAAGAAGTTCAAGGAAGTTATCCCATTTCTCATCATTGGGACATGAAAACTTAGTTACTCTCCTATAAGATTCATCCACTTCTGTGTATTTCTCAAAATTTGGCTTAGTAATAAACATATGATAAACCTCATGAGAAATAAATAGATTGTTCTCCAAACCTTGAAGAAAATATTTACCACTTATGATTCCTCTTACTTGATCAAAATTTGATTTATTGATTTCTATATCATGTAACTTGTACTGGTAATTTTCTAGTGGAATCAATTTTCCACGAGAATCTCTTAAGGAGGGGAGTCCCTTTTTTCTAAAAGATAGAAAACTTTATATGAAACTTTTTGATTTGAGTTTCTAAGTTTTGACATTGTTTTCCATATGCAGCATTAAATTTATTTTTGTTAATACCTTTCTAACTTCTAGTACTGTATATGTCTTTTCTTCAATTCCCAAGTGTTCAAGCTTATATTTGGTTTTGGAGTTTAGCACTTTGGTTATCCTTGTTTCCTCTCCTGGTTTGTGGTCCAATTCTCCTTTGATTTCTATTATGGATGCTTTGGATTTTTGTACCAACTATTCCTATTCAAAAATAATTTCAATAGATGTCCACATTTATGAAATTAATGAATTGATATCAATCCATATTTTCTCTTTGGATTGTGCTAATGTCTGTGCGCTGGTAGATTCATCTGCATATTTTTCAAGTTGTTTAGTTAGCATGAAATTCTTTTGCACTTTTGAGATGTATGCATTATCTGCCTTAAGTTTATTTTCTTCCATTCTTTGCAATGATGGCTTTAGCTTTTCTATTTCAACATTTCTTAATGATACATCTCCCATAGATTTTGACAACTTTTCAGTGGCAAATTCTTGGCTAGTTGATTTTGGCTATATTGTAGAAATCCCTGCACTCATCTACTGCTCCTTCTCTTTAATATTTTTTCCATATTTTCTTCCATGTTTTGAATTTGAATGTTCTGCTAAAAAATCATATGCAATACATTTTCCTTTTCTTTCTCCAATTTTCTGACTTCTTGAGTTTAAGGATGTTTTTTTTTGGTAATTTCAACTGCCTTCTTAATTCTTGAATATATGCATTCCTGCTCTTGATAATTTCTTCAAAAACGTTAGCATCATTAGGATATAATCCTAATTTAATTACCAAATATTCCAAACCTTTTATCCTTGTTTATTTAACTAATGATGACATGTTTTGTAGTTTAAGCTAAGAATTAATTATGTTTAGATAATCTTGCAACTTTGAAGTTGCTAGGGTAGAACATGTCAAGGAGGAATAAATCATCTCACTAGCATCTTTGTGTAGATCAATCTTATCTATTGGATGAATCTCCTTTGTATCAAAATAAAATACTGGATTTTTGTAGTTTTCTTCACTTTTAGGAATTAGAACCTTTGGCTTAAGGAATGAAAATTGAAATTTCCCTCTCTTAGGGTCTAGATTAGACAATAATTTTCTTTGAGTATTTTGTAGCCACTACAACAACCCCTCCAAAATTTCAGACCTTTCAAAATTTAGGAGCCCCTTTTTCCTTATAGGAGTTTCTCACATCCTAAGAATCGGTTCAAGATCTAGAGAGACCTGAAATCCTCGTTAGAACCCAAGGTTTTATTTCAAATCTAGTAGAGTCACAATCCATCCCAAGTCATGCAGGCATAGGTGAACAATGTGACCTCCCCATTGCATGCAACTGATGTGACCCATGTGACTTGGTCAACCCAGGTTGCACAAGTCCCATAGGTTAGGTCCTCGAAATTTGTGACCCTTGCGACCTTTGCGACCACATGACCAATAGGTCACTAGGTTGCATGGGTCACATAAGTCGCATATCTACAATTTGCGACCCTTTCAACCCTCACGAGGCTGCATAGGTTGCATAGGTTGCACTCCATGCCATTGTGACCTTGCGACCCTTGTGACCCAATGACCTTTGTAGGTCACAAGGTCATGCTCCTGCCCTATACAATGGCTCACAAACCATGTGACCACTGCACGTGCAACCAAATCTATAAATAGTAAGTCGCTCTTTCTCATTAGTAACAACTTTTCTTGGTTGCACAAGGAGAAAGGGAGTATTGTGACCTAGGGCGTGTGCACATTTTGCCACAAGTAGGCGACTTTTCCCCTTCCCTACAATTATTTCTCCATCCAAGTGTCACCCTATTCCATCCTAACCCTACATATTCCTCCCACGAGATTTTTATCTACTTTTCATCCTAAGTCTTCACATCAAACCTCAAGCCAATGCCTCTAACCTCATGCAATCCCTGTACCTCCCTCACAGTCATTCCTTACCCTTAACCACCCCTACTTTCTGCCATGCGCCTAACCACATGGACTTCTAGAGATCTAGAGAACCACTGGAGCCTTGAAATGCCCTCGTTATTTGCTCAAAACAACTAGTCACATGCCCTGAAGCTGCGATAGCCTAAATCTTGTGACCCCTATGACCTATGATCGTCACGACCCAAGGACCTTGTGACCTTTTGACCTAGCAACCATCGCAACCTTATGACTTGGGGACCATCATGACTATGCAACCTCATGACCTTGTGATCCCTCTCAACCCGCGACCTCGCAACCTTGATTCCTGGTTTTCCTGTGACCCTGCAATTTGCAAATTCTACACTTGGTCGCTAGGTTGTATTTCTTCCCTTACAACCCCTGTGATCATTTTTCATTACGACCTACCTAAATGCTCCTTTTACAACAACTCAAGCTAAATTGTTTTAATTAGTCTTCATCATTATTTTATATGTTGTCACTCTCATCATGGGATTGTTTGTATGACATGCTAGGTGATGTAGATCTTGAGTGCATATCCATATTGTCTTTTGAAGACGAGATGGCACCTCCAACTAAAAATACAACTTGTAGAAGCTTAGGAAGTAGTTCATTGGAGATCTATTAGTATGAGGAGCCACCCATCTATGGAGACATGACCAGAAATATCAGCAAGACCTCAAGGCTCTCTTAGTATAACATCTATGATGAGTTCTTGAAGTCAGAAATAATGGAAACTCAGGAAGATTTCCCAGTGTACCTGAATGTCAAGAGGTCTAAACTCCACAAGGTAACATCTCACCCTCCGGTATTTCCATGCAGTGAAACTACAAAATGGATCCTGCAGAACACTGACATAGATTCCTGGATGGTAAGGGGCCATATTGGTGCACCCTTAGCTTTGATCTCTTATATGGATATCGCCACTTACTAAAGGCTTCCTAAGAAGAAAGAGACCTTCAATACTCGATGGATCTCCACCTTAATGATATTGAGTAAAGACAGCCTAAGGGAAAGATGGCAACACCCATCTAAATTCCAGGTTAGAACAGATCAAATATACATGATAGAGGGGCTGAGAAAGTCTACCAACTGATATTCGCCATGATATGCCGCTTGTATGGAAAACCAGACTGTGACATATTCCACAGTAGCTGGGTTCCCCTCATGCATGTTGTCTCCTCTTGTGGAAAAATATTTAACTAGGCAAGTATTTTGGTGTCATCCCTAAGGACAAACATCATTTCAGTAAAGAATCCAGAGCCAAAGTAGCCACCAAAATTTGACATGGCTTCATACCTCCTAGATGTCATTTGTGGGAGATGCCATTTCGATAATCGGATCTATAACTGGGATAAATTTGTAGTGAGCCCCGTGCACCACCACAACAGGGTCTTCTGGGACACTGCTTATAAGGGTATGATAGATGTGATCTCTAAGTATTTTATCGCCCCTCTGTACCAATGATTATTCAGGGAGGAGCTCCCGTGCATGTCAAAAAGAGCCATGGAAATTGTTGTCAAAGTAGCACACTAGTTCCCCATCCAAGAGGGTATGTTCATCATATTTTTTGGTACTCATAAGGCCCCTCATGCTCTACTCTGTTTTTTCACAGATAAGGTGCTCCTGCGAGAAGTGTGCTACCAGATGATGCAATATTTTCAAAGGTATTAGGAAAAGGGAAGAAGAAACCATGACCGAAATTCCTACTCATCATCGGAGCATATGTCGTTGAGAACTTCAAACAAGTGGAAGTATAGGTCGAGGCTTTGGAAGGTAGTCACTTTGTAAACCTCAAATATCAAACTTATGACCTGAAGAAACCCATGGATGACCACTGCAAGAAGGCAAAGTTTAACTGGTCATATTTGCACACCACACAAGACCATGAGGATGGGGTAAAGAATTCATATAACACTACTAGGGAACTCAACCCTAGTGAGTAGTAGGAAAGAGATGAAGAACCCCTCGTGCACTCCTAGGATAATGTCAGTCTTTAGGAGGGAGCCTCCACTCTGAAGAAGAAACAACAAGAGACACATAAATCCTCTAGGAATCTGAGAAGAAGAAAGGAAAGGAAGACAAAGGTATTCCTAGTGACCCAGAAGCAGAAGACAATAACCAAATAATGGAACAATGGAACACCACCCTCGCAAGGAAAAAATAGGAACTCAAGAGGAAAAGGGAACAAGAGATCAAATAGTCTCAAGAATCTAGTGACGAGGGCTTGCTAGAGAAGAAGAGGTTCCAGGAAGAGGAGGAGAAGAATAAATGACTAGAAGAAGAACTGCAGGAGGAATGAAGGACCCATGAAGAAGCCGAGAAGAAAAGATAGAAAAAGGAACATAAAGTGATAGAAGAGGAAGAGAAGAAGAGGTTGGAACAATAATTGAAAGAGGAGGAAGAAAATATTAAGAAGGTTGAAGAGCTCAAAAGGAAACAAGAGATAGCAGAGAAGGAAAGGAAATGACTAGAAGAATCATAGAGGGCAAAATGGGAGGATGAAAGAAAGAAAGTTAAATTGGGAGAGATCAGTAAGATGTCTGAACTAGACAAGAAGCAAGATGAACTACCCCCATTAGATGTCCCTCCTTCCACTCCCCTCACTGGAGGGCACATTCCCTTGCAAGAGTTGGGCTTCTTAGAGGAGTAAGAAAAGGAAGTCTTAGATCTCACCAAGCTCACATTCGATCAATTTATCCACAAATTCATGTAGGAAAGGAAGAAGTTTTGTCCCAGAAACCTAATAAAACCTTTGTTTGTCATCGTAGCTAAAGAGATTTTACTCGACACCACTGTGAAGCTAGAGTTGATATCCTCGGCAGGTACGTCTTTCATAATGGCCATAGAACATAATGTGGCACACATGAAAAAGTAAATTACAAACCTTTAGAATAGACTTTATGCATCAGAACAAAGGGCCATTAGAGTAGACAAAGCCAGGAAAAGATCAAAGGAAGAAAATGTAGCCCTTTGGTTGATTCACTGAGGCACAATGGAATTACAATCAACAATCAAAGGAGGGGCAGAGACTCTTAGAGAAGCTATGGAAATGGTCTACAAGGAAACGTCTAAGCTACACCACACAGAGGCCCCAATTTTGACTATATAGGCCCACACAGAGGAGAGAGTCACGATATTGAAGGAGGTTGTGGTTGCTCTAGATAGTATGCATGAATGGTGTATCAAGTGCCAAAGAGCACCAAAAGTAGTCCCCAAGAAGGAATGGATCACCATGAAAAATTCCAAGGTGAGCTCTGCATTAAGATCTAGTCGAAAGAAAACTTAGCCAAGGATGATGACATGATGTTAGCTTCATACTGATACCCTTTTTGTAGCCTAGAGTCTATGATCCAAATTCACAGAATTCCATCCATTGGGGAAGTCGAACATGTAAGGAAACGGGAAGACATCTCAAGGGAAGAGCAAGCCTTCGTTGATACATAAAAACATGCATCCTTATAGAAGACCTGTCCATTACCAAAGAAAACATCATATGCTATATAGTGGATTCGGTAAGGATGTACACCAAATAGGTAACTCTAAACAATCAAGTGAATCCCAAGAGGACCACCCTCATTCAGGATGCACTTGAATGCCTACACAAGCACAACGAAGAGTAGCCATGGATCACTTCTATTGTAGATGAGTACAAGCTATGGCATACATACATAATGGAGTACCTCAACCTACATGTCCCAGAACTCACTATTATGAAATTGATATATATTAGATTAACAACTAATTTTGTGATTTTTTGTAATTTTATAGAATAAGAGTTTTCTTTTGAAATCTAGTAGGTGATAAGGAAGTCCAAAAATCACCAGGTATTTGAAAGGTCATGATGAAGCCCAAACGTTAGGGGTAGTCCAAGGGTCACCCTCATTCTATAAATATATCCTCATGATACATTGTACTGGAACATTTGTTTTTGCCTCAGGACTTTTGTTACACATTTTTGAAAGAACTTATGCTCTTCCAATTGATACAAGGAGTAATTTCATGTTCCACTATTGGACTCTACAAATATTTTGTGCCATATTTCCATGAGTATTTTCACTCGACGGATCGAATGTTTCTGAGAGCTCTTTGATATATGGCATGTTCATGTGTTGTTTCATACTAAAAACCTTGTTTTGGTTAAGTGTTGATGGTATATAATTTACTAACTTAATTCTTATATTGGTGAACTATTTCGTTGATATTGGAATGATCTATCATTGACTATATGTTTACTTACGCTTATAGATGTTTGATTACTATGGACTACTCTACAGTTGTTAAGCATTTTATTTTAATGAACATGAGTCTTACTTGAAGTCTGCTGATAGCTCCTTTGTGTAAGATTTGTGTTTTTTATAATATGCTACTCATGGTATGTGCATTATTAAATATTTGTCAATGATTTCATTATGTTAGTCAATTTCATACGTAGTAGGCTTGCACTTCATTCGTGTTCGAAGAAAACCTAAAGCATCTGAACGACAACTAGGCATACATATGAGAAGGGATCCCTAAGTTAAATGATGTAGGTTCTAGTTGGGATCTTATACCGGGGATATCCCCTTTGTTGTTAGCGAAAAATTCGAGCCCATCAACAGATTTTGGTGCTATAAGGAGGGCCAGAATGACAAATACCAATGCACGCCCTCTCACTAAAACTTCCCATCAAGATAGCAACCAACCTCACCCCCCCATGCTTCCTGAGATACCATACATCCCCCCTTACAGCCCAACTTTCACGAGGCCTCAGCAAGAATTTTCCCAACCTCCACCTCTTGAAGATGTCTTGAGAGGGTGGGAACTTCCCCTTTTCAAAGTTAACAATGAGAAACTCAGGGACATGTGCCCTATTACTCTTCAGTTTTCCAGTGGTTTGAAATGCATTCCTACTACAAAATCCCTATCTAAACCTTGAACCTCCATGCCACATTACACATGGCAAGGCATCCTAACCATTTCTATATCACAGTTGATCAGGTTAGAGCTCAATGACTATGTAGATGTCGTCGAACAAATTTCCATTTAGCGGTTAGATATCCCCCCAAAAGATGAATAGGAGAAACCCAAGAATACATTCATCTGGGAGAACAACCAATAAAGATAGGGAGGAATGTAGGGAACCTAGGGAACTTGAGGAACACAAGAAACACTAGAGACCTAGGGAACCTCAGAGTTCCTTGAGGAGGTGGTAGGCAGCGCCCACATACCAGTGGGGGGTCAGGCATTGGTAGTGAATCAAAGAAGAATTACAATCAATCACTTAGAGGAAATTGTTAAAAAATTATATATTACAAAGCAATGGAACACATAAAATATATTACAGAAATATAAACACAGAAAACACATAAAATAAGAGAGACATAGATATACATGGTTCACCCAATTTGGGCTACATCCATGAGAAACAACCAGTCCTTCCTTTTATATTATGCAACAAAATGAAGAGATACATCCTATAATATATCTTATGTAATTCCCTCTTCTCTCTCACACAATCTCCTCTCTCTTTCTCACTCAGAATACCAATCTACATAAACACAATACAATTCCCTCATATATAGTGAGGGGTTTCCTTATAGGGAAAAAAACCTTAAATTAAACACAACTCTAGCATCAGATTTCCAAGTAATGAATGGCCCAGATTGACTATGAAATTACAACATTTTACAAGGAAATTTTACATATATTTTTAGCTTCGGGGGTGTTGGCCCCAATCCATCATCGGTGGGGGCTCCTAAATATCGTTTCTGACCCCCTAGACCCCCCTTGCAGTGAAAATATTACAGGCAACATTGACCCTACATTATGAACTGGGGTCCAATGCAGTGATACCTCCGAATAAAGAAGATAATCAGGCTCCACACCCAACAATCTCCCACTTGGAGACTGATTATAGCAACTCCACTACTACTTCATTTGCTAGATAATGATTCTTCTTTGGACTTGGTTGTTTCTCATTTTCTTCGTCATACTTGAACAATAGTTAAAACTGAGTATAATCTCAGTTTCTCCTTGGTTACAACTTTAGTTAACATATCTGCAGGATTCTGGCTAGTGTGTATCTTTTATAGCTTCAACTGTCCATCTTCTAATGCTGACCGTATAAAATTGTACTTGAGTTGTATATGTTTTTTCTTGGATTGAAATGCAAAGTTGTTTCCAAGATGTATGGCACTTTGGTTGTCACTGTATATCCTAGCCAACTCCTTCTTCTTACCCAATTCATATAGAAACCTTTGTAACCAAATCATTTCTTTACTAGCCTCTGTAGCAACAACATACTCTGCTTCTGTTATTAAGAGTGCAACAACACTTTTTAGTTTTGAAACCCAGCTAACAATTGTTCCACCTATAGTAAACACATACCCTGTGGTGCTCCTCCTATTATCTCTATCACCCACCATATCTGCATCAACATATCCCTGTAGAGAAATATTTGAACCACCAAATCATAATTCTTGATTTGTGGTACCTCTCAAATACCTGAGAATCCACTTCACCACCATCCAATGTTCTTTTCCTGGATTTTTCATGTACCTTCTTAAAACTCCCATTGCATGTGCAATATCAGGCCTTATGCAGACCATTGCATAAATTAAGCTTCCAACTACTAATGCATATGGAACTTTAGACATATAAGCCATTTCTTCTTGAGTCTTGGGACACACCTCCTTACTTAGTTTGAAATGTATATCAAAAGGTATACTAACAGGTTTTGCATTCTACATATTAAATCTTTTCAACACCTTTTCTATGTACTCACTCTGAGAAAATGTTAATTTTGGATTCTTCCTATCTCTAGTTATTCTCATACCAAGGATTTTTTTTGTAGCACCCAAATCCTTCATCTCAAATGAGTTCTCCAATTTTATTTTGAGCACATTATTTCCTGCACGTTGGAACCTTCAACAAGCATGTCATCTACATAAAATAACAATATAATATAGCTACCACCATTTTAATTTTGAGATAAACATAATGATCAGAGTGACATCTAGTATAACCTTGTTCAGACATAAACCAATCAAATTTTAGATATCATTGCCTTGGAGCCTGTTTTAACCCATACAAGCTCTTCTTCAACCTACACACTGTTTCGCCTTCCATTTTACCTCATATCATTGTGTTTTCTACATATATATCTCTTCCTCCAAATGCCCATGGAGAAAGGTTGTCTTTACATCTAACTGCTCAAGATGCAAATCTTCAACTACTACTAGACTTAAAATAGTTCTGATTGAAGTCATTTTAACAATAGGAGAAAATATCTCATCAAAGTCTATACCCTTTTTCTGTGCAAACCCCTTCAGCAAAAGTCTAGATTTATATCTTTTTCTACCTCCATCTTCTTCCTTCAACCTATAAACCCATTTATTCTACAATGTTGTTTTACTTGTAGGCAATCTGGCTAAGACCAAGTCTGGTTATCTGCTAAGGAGTCCATCTCTTCTTTCATGGCTTGTTCCCACTTCTTCCTGGTTTCTACCTACACTACTTCTTCATAATATTATGGTTCACCAGAATCAGTCAACAATACATAATATAATGAAAGAGAGTATCATTTAGGGGGTTTACTTATCCTGGTCTATCTTCTAACACAACTTTTAGGCATTTGAGGTGGTTGTTGTTGTTATTCTGGTTGTTGATCATTATATTTTTCAAGCACCTTCACTTTTTCTGTGATCTCATCAAGCACTGTGTATTCTCTGTTTTATTTTTCCTGTTTCTTTTCCTGCAGTTGATCCTTATACAAAACCTTTTCATTGAATATGACATCTTTGCTCCTGATGATTTTGTGTTTTTCATAATCATAAAAGGGACAACCAAAATCATTAACACCATATCCAATAAAGGTACATTTATTTGATTTTTCCTCAAGCTTTGTTCTATTTTCTTTATTAATGTGGACAAAGGCTTCACAACCAAAAGTATTTAAAAATGAGTAGTTTACCTTTTTACCTATCCATGCCTCCTCTAGAATACCACCATGCAAGGAACATGAAGGCCCTTTGTTTATTAGATAAACAACCTTATCTACAACATCTACCCAAAATTGTAAAGGCAATCCTGCATGCAATCTCATGCACCTTGCATGCTCCATGATTGTCCTATTCATCCTTCCTGACACACCATTTTCTTGTGGTGTTCTTGGAACTGTCTTCTCTCTAAAAATTCCATTCTCTGAACAATACCTATCAAACTCTTTGCTACAATATTCACCTCCATTATATGATCTAAGACACTTCAACCTTTTTCCCTTCTCATTTTCAACCAAATCTTTCCATTTCTTGAAAGTATCAAATACATCAGATTTATTTTGAATACAATAAATCCAAGTCTTTATAGTTTCATCATCAATAAAAGTAACATAATAGTGAGAGCCACCGAGAGATGATACTTGAGCAGGTGCCCATACATCTGTATGCACAAGCTCTAATTTTTGGCTCTTCTTTTATTTCCCAACTCTGAGGAATCTGACTCTCTTATGTTTTCCATAAACACAATTCTCACAGAATTTTAAATCAACATGCCCCAAACCTGGAAAAAAATTTCTTAAGTGAAGAATATACATCCCCTTCTCACTCATGTGCCCAAGCCTATGATGCCACAATTCTGTATCATCTCTTGTAGATTTTGAAGCATTAATCGAATTAGAAATACCATTGCATAAATACAATGTACCAACCTTTCCTCCTTTTGCTATTACGAGGGCTCCTTTAGTGACCTTCCAAGTTTTACTCATAAAAGTAGTCACACAGCCTTCAACTCCCAACTTCCCTGTTGAAATTATATTTTTCTTCAGATCTAGAACATGCCTTACCTCCTTCAATAGCCATTGATTTCCATTCCATTGTTTTATGAAAACTGTACCCATTCCAATGATTTTACGGGGTTTATCATCACCCAATCAAACTTGTCCAAAATCTCCTTGAACATAATCATGAAAATGTTTCCTATTAGGTGTGGCATGGAATGAGGCCCCTAAATCTACCACCCAGGCATCAATAATATTTTCTAATGAAAGAATCAAAGCATCTTGCAACACATCACGTGTCACATTCACTTCATGATTGTTTTCTTACTGCATGTCTCCTTCTTTTCCCTTCTGAGACTTGCAGTCTTTCTTCAGGTGTTCTTTCTTCCTGCATTTCTAGCACATTATCCCCAATTTGGACTTTCATCTACCTTTCCTTGACTTATTGCGATATATTGGGCTCTTTCCTCTTTCCATTTTCCTTCCCCTAGTCTCTGTAGTCAAAGCATTACCCGATGTCTCACCGGAGCTTTTCCATCGCATTTCCTTGCTAAAGATTGCACCAACATCATCATCAATATTTAAGTACTAGATCCAGAGATAGAGTTAGTTAAAGCATTCCAACTTTCTGGCAATGAGCATAGAAAGAACAAAGCCCTAACTTCATCATCAAAAGCTACCTCTACAGAACTTAATTGACTGGTAAATTTATTAAATTCATTTAAATGATTAGCAATAGATCCACCTTTTGACATCTTCATATTGAATAAATGCTTCATAAGAAATACCTTATTTGAGGCCGAGGGATTTTCATATAGTTTGGATAATGCCTTCATTAAACCATATATTGTCATTTCCTTTGAAATATTGAAGGCTACCAATGCTGCTAGGCACAACCATATTGTTCCAGGTGCCTTTCTGTCCAGAATATCCCATTCTGTGTTTGTCATACTCGCAGGCTTCTTTGTCTTTCTGCTTAATGGTAGCTATAGATATTTCTGGTACAAATAATATTCCATATGCATCTTCCATAGCTAGTAGTTTTGGCTGTTAAATTTTTCAACCCTAAACCTACCATCTTTTGTCATTTCTCCCACTCGAACCAGGAACCCTTCTCTCCTACAAGTTTATCAACCAAATAGACCTTCAGCTCTGATACCAGTTGTTAGAAAATTATATATTACAGAGCAATGGAACAGATAAAATATATTAGAAAAATATAAACACAGAAAACACATAAAACAAGAGAGACATAGATATATGTGGTTCACCCAATTTGGGCTACATCCACGAGAACTAGCCAGTCCTTCCTTTTATATTATCCAGCAAACTGAAGAGATACAACCTACAGCAGATCCAATGAAATTCCATCTTCGCTCTCACACAATCTCCTCTCCCTTTCTCACTCAGAATACTAATCTACATAGACGCAATACAATTCCATCATATATAGCGAGGGGTTGCCTTCTAGGATAAAAAACCATAAATTAAACATAACTTCTACTATCAGATATCTGCCTAATGAATAGCCTAGATTGACAACGCAATTAAAACATTTTATCAGGAAATTTTACATCTATTTTTAGCTTCAAGGGCACTGTCTCTGATCCCCTGCCAGGGGGGGCGCTACTAAAGATCACTGCCACCCCCCTGGACCCTCGTTGTAGTGCAAATATTACTGCAAGCATTTCCGCCACATTATGAATTGGGGTCCAATGCAATGATACCTCTGAATAAAGAAGATAATTAGGCTCCACACCCAATAGAAATCATCACCAACATTTGGCCTAGATGGTTTAATCCCCATTGGGAATTAGGGACCAACTTCACGACATGCCTCACCATCCCAAGAAACACCTCCTGAAGTTCGACCTCGAAAAGGGAACCTCGGTTGATGACCATATTAGAAATTTCTACCTAGCCCTATAAATAATGTGGGTGCAATATGATGACATGACTTGTTGCCTTTTCCCTCACACTTTTGAAAATAAGGCCACCACCTAGTATCTGCCACTCCTTATAGCCACAATTTGAACATGGGAAGAATTATGAAAAACATTTCTCGATAAGTTTTTGGAAGACAAGACACCTTTTATGCTCCTCACTGAGCTTAATACGTTAAAGTGCCATAAGAAGGAGAGGGTGAAATATTTCCATCAACGTTTCACCACCATTTTGAATAAGTTCCTAATAGACATGGCCCTGGATGACTCTATCACCATTGATTATTACACCAAGTCCCTTCCCCAGGACATTTCCATATTTGCGAAACACAAAGAAAAACTCACCCTAGTAGAAAACCTTTCTATAGCCCTAGCAGTCAAAAAGGACTTGCTCTCTAATAGTGTTCTCGAGCATGATTCATGAGAGGAGTCAAAACCATCTACCAAGAAAAATCAAGCCTCATCTAGAAAAACCGTCAATAAGGAAAAATATTCCTTTAATTTAGAAGGATTAGCCAAATATTTAAAGAATTTAACTAACGAGGTGTCCGAATTGAAGATAAAGATTGGTGACATCTCTGGAGGGGGGAAACTTGCTAAACCTTTTCCAGAAAAAACAATAATCCCCATCCTAAGGCATCCCAAGGATCTTGTACTAACTTCAATGTGGAAGAACTAGGAAAAGACAAAATTTTCACTTTTCATTAGGCCTCCTATTCCGAAAGAACCTACCCCTAGTGGCTCCATAACATGGCCTCTGTTGTAACAAACCTCCTAGATGACCAGGCCATGGGAGAGGGTGAGGAAGAAGCTCTCAACCCAAATGAGGAAACCTCCCCTCCCGATGATGATGCTCCTTCTCTTGTGCTAGCTTTCGAAGTCATCTGTGGGGAAGAAGTTTTGACCGCCCAAGAGGCCATCATATGGGATACCCCCCTCATGAAGCCTCCCAAAAGTCACAGTCTTAAGAGTAAAGGACCTGTGGAAAACTCGACTTTAGAAGATAAGAAAAGGTCTATGTTAAAAAGGATACTTCCACCCACCAACACTAACTAGCAATTCACTCCTTCCCCTAAAGGGATAATTGACCAAAATCCCAAGGAATCCCCAACGGGTGGCAAAGGAGACACATAATCATATAAGAGTTTGACCAAGGGATTTGCAAATAAAACCACCTCATCTTCATAATTCTCATAGGAAGATACTTCATCCATAGACTTTGATTACAATAGCATCGAGGCCATGAAGAAGACATAGGCCAACATCTTATTATATAAGCTGGGAAAGCTGACCAGTCAACACGAGTTTATCATCAAAGCCTTTACCATCTCTTCTAGCCTTTCAAAACATTTCTCTTTAGGAAAATCCCACTCCTCGTGTTGATCCCAAGCCGTGATTGACCTCCAATCCACTATAAATTCTTCCAACACAAACTCAAGAGGGTCAACCCCCACTTTCCTCTTAACCTTTGAGATTTTCAACTATAATGTGCACAACTGCCTCATTGACTCTATTTCATCAACCAACATCATGCTGTGGTCAGTTTGCAAGAAGATAAATATCCACCCCTAAAAAAAGAGATGCTAAAATCATACAATTGGATAGGTCCCAGGTCCTGGTCGTTGTTGAGTTGAATAACATCATTATTCATTTGTCTTATGATTCTTGGGTGCATCAGTGCATTGATATTATTGTAGTGGACATCCCATAAACCTACGATTTACTCCTTAACAAGGATTGGTCCCACAAACTCCAAGGATATTTTTCCATAAACTGGATCCACTTATGGCTACCCTATAAAGGAAATAATAATCAGATCAGAGTCAATAGTGAACCTTGTATGACACACACCATGACCAATCTTGAAGGCTCCAATGAACGAATTAGCTATGCCCAAGACAAGCTATAGGTTGGTTTACTCAAGACATTATTACCTTGCTATCAAGCCCTGAAATCGACAATTCCTTTGGGTACCTAGCTCTAATGTCCTTTTCACCCTAAGGCCCACAAGAATGAGATCTACTCTTTAAGACTATGCACCCTGGATTCACCTGGCCTCAATGATGGAATATGGACGTTATATTATGATGGGTCCTGTTAGAGCCTAGATTTACCTCAGGATGAAAAGGTAAGCTTCTAGGTCCACATCAAACCATGCTTAGCCTCGTAGCTAGCCCTACGAGGATAGGAGAGGGCTCTCTCCCGGTCAATCTCAGTGTTATCACTCAGGTTGTCCCTAGGCTCCTATTTAGGGATATGGCCGAGGTAACCACACACCAATCTTTGGATTGCAGGTTCTAGCCCACCTGCAATCAGAGAGGGCTCTCTCTTAATGATTCAACTTTGTTGATAATTTTAGGCTAGCTTTTGGCTCAGGGGTTTTTTGTTTGGGTTTGGATGGAAGGTAGGATTCTCAAGCAAAGAGGCAGGGTAAGGTGTGATAAGTTTCAAACCATTGGGCGTGGAGTCATGGAGTAAGGCTTGCTATTGCGTCTTCTTGGTCATAAGAGGATTAGGGAGCGAGACAGCCACACATCATACAATTATGAATCTACCAAAAGGATGGAATGATGGAAATCAGAGATGAAAGGCAAAGGAGAATCATTTCATCATACTGAAAAAGAGGAGAAATGGATGAATGGTGATCTAGGAGCAATTAAGAATTCCTAAATTCTCATTCATATGTGAAAGAAACAGCATAAACAAGATCATTTAAGTATACATGCTCATAGTTATTTCTGATGAAAGCATAAAAAAGTGCAGAAATTGAACTTAAGGTGTAGTCAAACAAATCTTAAGCTATTCTTTTTTTTCTGCAATTTAGTTGGCGGAAAGGTGGAAAAATCATGAAAATTAACAGAGGTGAGAAACACTTATTGAATCATGTAGAAGCACAAGAATTCCGTAATCACTCCTTGGCCAATTGAAAACATCAAGTAGTTTTGAAATCCATGCTTTTAGCAATCTTTGATTATAGAAAAGTATGACAGTTACAGTGCGGGTCTCTGCTTGGAGAAAATGTTGAGAAGAAGAGAAAGCAGTGTCTTCGACTCACTAACTAACTAACCAACCAACCAACCAACCAACCAACCCCTCACTACATCGTTCAGGGTGGTATATATAAGCGAAATATCAGGAAGTCATTTATTACAATTGACCTAAACAGGTATGTTGAAGATATTTTCTAAAACCTAAGTGTTACTGGAATTAAATGCAGTTAAGTCTTTTGGGCTGCACTAGAGGCAGCTGAATCGAAAGGAGTGCAATTGTGGCCCTTGGAGGCTCGATGTGGTGCTGTAGGAGTAACTGTGCTTCGGGATCTATAACTCTGATCTGATGCAAGGTAAATGTACAATGATTATGATTTGAGGGTGTTTGAGTGACTTCGCCCTCTTTCTTGGACTCTGCTGGAAGGTATTAAATGTTCTCTTGCTTTGGGCCGCTGCTTAAGATTTTCACTGATACTCTTTGCCACTACATTGATGGCTTCCGCCGCCTGCTGATACTCTTTGACACACTTGTTACCTGAAGATTTGATCTGATACACTTTAATCTTTGTCATTGGTCCTTTGCTATCTTTAAACCGGATCAATTTGGCACGATCGGGCGATTTCGGGCCTTTTCGGGGCAAAACGAGCCAAGGAATCAAAATATTTCCCAAAGATTCCCCGAAGCGGCCTATTTCCCGTAGCGATGTGCGATTAGTGCTTTGCGCTAATCGCGCATCGAAAACTGCCTCTGTTTCTTGTTCTGGAGCTCCGAAGTGCGATTTCTCTTCCTGCGCGAATTTTCAGCTTTCTGGCTGCTGACGTCAGCAGTACGGTAGATGACGTCAGCCTGCAGTGAGTCCTTGGTACAGAAGTGACATGGTGGGGTGCTGATGCTTGAAGGTGATGTGATGAACTTTTGCGATGCGATCGCAATATCGCATCGGCGGGGAATGGGAAGGTGCTTTAGTTGGACATTTGGTGCTTGCGACCGCCAATCGCTGATATCGTGATATCGCGTCGGGTGACAACAGATGGGTCATAACTTGCATGGAGAGGATATTGAGATCTTGCGATGCGATCTGGTTTTCAAGGGTCTGCGGAGGGTTAAGGAAGTTGGCAAGGGGTTTGTTTCGGTCGAAAGGAGTGATTAAGTGGGTTTGAAAGGCATTTGAGGCTTCGGAAGGAGTCCGATCACCTCAAAGGGAGTTTATACTATGGAAGGAGTCCAACATATTTAGAAACTGGTTTGAAGGGGCATCATGAGGGTTCTTGCTAAGTTTCAGGTAAGCTGAGCAATTCCCGGGGGTACTTATGGTTATTTTTCAACCAGGGGGAGGGATATTTACAAAGGGGATAATTTACATAATTTTAGTAGGGGGGTGGGAAAATATAGGGAGTTAAATAATAATTTCAGTGGTTAATATGGAGATGGTGAGAAAGCAATAAGTTCAGGAGATCTTAGGCTGCTACAAGGGGATAGAACCTTATAGAGAGAATATGGAATATCTTTGAGCAAAGCGGATCTTCACCCAAGCTAATGCTATGAAAATGATGGAACTTAAGAGGTATCAAGCAGATCTTGACCTCTTTTGGGGGAAATTAGTTAATGATTGGGGGAGATGGAGACAGGAAGTTAGTTATACCTGTTTTTGAGTTTCTCGCACAGAACTGCCTGCTGATTGTGTCCTGAGTAAATATGACGCCTGGAAATCTGGAACTGATCAGCAATTAAGATTCAGCAACCTCAAGACTACCTACCCAGCCTACTTACCTAACATTTTTTCTTCTTTTGATTTGGGTGCACTTAGACTTGAAAACCCATCATTTTCAATTTTTTTTTTCATGCTTTCCTATCTACAGACTACACTTATTTCATCCAAGAGCCCAGATTAAGCTGTTGGGCTCCTTTGATTCTCTACCTATCTAAGAATCTGCCAAGATTAAGCTGTTTGGCCATATTTCCATTCTCTATATTCTAAAACAGGAAATTTAAACCTAGGGAGACCAAGATTAAGCTATTTGGACCTCCCTTTAACTGGAAATTGGCTATACTGGAATAACTTCTCAAAATTTGGAAGGCAGTTAAATGAAATCTGAGTCGCCTTCTTCGCTTGGAGACTGTTAAGCAAATATGGAGCATTGCAGCATGCATAGTATGACATATTTGGCCTGTAAAAATGTCAATCATGAAATATGAGTAACCTGCTGCAGCAGGAGGCTAACAGTGGCTCCACTTGGGGATGGTTTCTCATTGTGAGAAGCCAAGAACAGCAGGTCAGATTGCTTTAGTCTTTAGTTGTTGCTCTGGTTTTGAACGTCTTCTTCCTGACTGTTGGATTGATTTGAACCTTCAGACTTGGTAACATCTCTTTCCTTCGCTTGTGCTGTTGTTGAACTGTAAAGCACTGCCTGCTTTCTTCTGTGTGCTCTAGCATTATGGATTCTTACAAAATCGAGATACTGGTATATACAAATATGTACAAAATAAAACACCATCTGCTCTTTTCAATCAAGAGGATCATTGTAGTGCTTTAACATTCGGCCATTGACCGGGCCTTCTTCAGCTGTGCTGCCATCTAGAGATTTGAGAAAATAGGTATTATTACCTTGCACAACGCTGATAATATACAGTCCTTTCCACAAGAAATCGAATTTTGCGTGTTTTCCCTTGTCTTCTCTTCGCGAATCCCATCTTAGAACTTTGCTGCCCATCCAGAAATCCTCTGCTTTGGTCTTCTTATCGAACATTTTCTTGAGTTTTTCCTGCAGTATTTGAGCTCTGTTGAAGACTTATTCTTTGGTTTGCTGAAGGTGAATGGTTTGATTAACCCTCCTCTGCATGTTGTTCAGTTCAGCTTGAATTTCTTGAAATAATTTGACAGTAGGTATGCCTAGAGATAAAGGGAACTTGGCTTCCATGCCATATACAAGTTCATAAGGGCTCATCCCAATGGATTTCTTGGTGGAAAGTCTGTCTACCCATAAAGCATTTATGAGCTTCTTCTGCCAGTTCTTTTTGTTTTCTTCCAGCAGTTTCTTTATGATATTGATTAAGCTTTTGTTGGAAGACTCGGCCAAGCCATTACCTTGAGGGTAGTAAGCTGTGGAGTGGCCTAAGGTGATGTGGTATTTATGGCAAAAGTTGATGATTTTTTTGGATTTAAAAGCAGCAGCGTTGTCAGTAATAATTTTATCAGGGCAGCCAAATCTAGAAAGGATATTGCTCTCAAGGAATTGGACAATGGTGGAGTCATTGGCTTGCCTACATGGGATAGCTTCAATCCACTTAGTGAAATAATCAGTGGCTGTTAAAATCCACTTGTGTTGGCCTGAGGAAGAGGGATGAATTTCTCTAATGAAGTCAAGACCCCATTGTTGAAAAGGTTTCTCGGTTGAAATGGGCTTAAGGGGCAAGGGGAGTAGTTTTATTTTCCCTTCAAAGATTTGGCGTTTGTGGCATGAGGCAGTAAACTTCTTTACATCTACAAATAAAGAAGGCCAGTAATAACCAGCCCGTAAGATCTTGTCAGCCGTGGATTTCCAATATAAGTGTCCTCCACAGTCCCCTGCATGGAATTCTTTCATGACGCTGTTAGTTTCATTTATAGTTAAACATTTAAGCAGAATACCATCATTATTTTTCCAAAATAAAGCACCATCTATGACAAAAAAGTTTGATGATTTCATCCTTAAAAATATTTTCTTGGTTCTGGACAATCCTGGGGGAGCACACAGGTTTAACAATACAAAGCAAATATCAGTGTACCAAGGAGATCGCATGAAGGTTTCACTGATCTGTGGAGTCGCCAGCTCCGGTTCATCGTCCAATTGATTAATGTCTAATGCTTGTAAGTTTGTTTCGGACATTAGTTTGGCTAACCCTTGTCCTTTTATGAGCTTAGTGGGCTTTATTTTGATGTCATATTCAAGGATGCTGGCAATCCATTTGCCTCTTTTTCCTTCCAGTCCCTCTTGAGTTAGTATATCCTTTACAATGGCATTAGGGACATGGGCAATCATATGGGAGTATAGGATGTACATTCTAAAATCTTTGATGACTTTGACCAGGGCGTAGGCTTGCTTCTCCATGATCTGAAATTTCAAGGGTGCGTCTCTCAAAGCTCGGCTGAAGAAAGCAATTGGCTTCTCATTGCCCTGATCATCTTTCTGCAGAAGGACAACAGCTATAGTGTGTTCGGATGCGAAGGAAAAGATGATAAAATCTCTGTCGAATTGAGGACTGGTAACGACAGGTGTTTGAGTTAGGGCAGTTTTTATACTCTCAAAAGCCTGCTTGGCTTCAAGAGACCATCTTACCTTGGCATCCTTTTTCAGCATGTTGCTCAATAGCCTTATCAGTTCGGCTAGATTTGGGATAAATCTCCTCAGGAAGTTGATCTTTCTGAGGAATGCTTGCAATTCTTTTATGTTTCTTGGATAAGGGATTTGAAGGATAGCTTGAATTCTTTCTGGGACAATTCTGATCCCATCTTTTGATATTATATGCCCTAAAAGCTTGCCTTCCTCCAGGGCAAACAGGGACTTCTTCAGGTTCAAGGAGATGCCGTATTTCCTACATGTCATGAAAATTTGCCTTAAGTGCTTAAGGTGTTCTTGTTCGGATTTGGAAAATGGGGTCAGGTCATCAAGGTAAACTACGAGGAAATCATGTATCTCTTTAGAAAACACAATATCCATTGCCCTTTGAAAGGTAGCACCGGCGTTTTTTAGCCCAAAAAGCATTTTAATGTACTTGAATGTTCCCCAGGGTGTGGTAAAAGTTGTTTTGTCCTGGTCATCTGGGTGAACAAGGATTTGGTTAAATCCTGAAAATCCATCTAGTAAAGAAATTCTAGAGGAACCCACTACTCTTTGCAAGACATGATCCATTTTGGGCAACGGGTAGTGGTCTTTTAGAGAGACCTAGTTTAAATTTCTCAAGTCTACACACAGTCTTATCTCTCCTATTTTTTTTCTAGTGGGAACTAAGTTAGACACCCATTCAAAGAATCTGATGGGCGCGATGATACCTGCTTCAAACATTCTCTTTATTTCTTTTTCAATCAAAGGAAGAAGAATGGGGTTGATTCTCCTAAGTTTTTGTTTGAACGGTTTTTGATTTGGTTTTAAGGGAATGGTATGTTGGATTACTGAAGTGTCATAGGACTTCAAGCCCTCGTAACTCTAGGCAAATACATCTTGGAATTCTTTGAACAAATCCACATATTTCGGTTTTTGGTCAGGAGGTAGATTTTTGGATAGTTTAATCATTCTAGGATGCTCAACTGTTCCTATGTTGTGTTCTTCTATGCGCAGCATTCAAAGGTTCCATTTTTGGTTTTTTGGCCACATCGTTGTCATCAAACATGTCTTCCAATGGAGTAAGGCCGACAGGCAGAATATTACCTTTCAGATCAATAAACTCATCCTTTATCTTGGTTGTTTTCTGTGAACAAATTTGTTTCAGCTGTCCGATGTTTGTACTGTTGAAAACGGTTAGGCTTAGGATTTGTTTAGATGTTGCAGCTGTTAAAGTCAGGTGGTTTTCTTCTGCTAATTGTTTTGATTCGGCCATCGCATCCATGTCAATGTTCGTGTTGGAGAATTCGTCCTCCAGAGTTAATTTTTTTTTTATCTGGGCATCATTTTGGAATACCTGCCAATCCTTGACATTGTTAGGGACTGAAGGTCTGTGTTTTATTTTAGCGGTGAAATGGTGATTTGGTTCAAAGGGAAGCTTGCATGTGTTGGAAAAGGTTGCTAGACTATGGGCATGAATATTATGGTTTCGTGTAATTTTGGCCAGCTCAAATTCACTGAAGGCGTTAAGTAATTCGGTGGCAGAGGCTCTGTAAGCTCTCATTCTACTATCATTAGCGACAAAGTTACCCTTTATTTGTTGTATAATCAAGTCCGAATCACCTAGGATGGAAACAGTAGTAGCCCCCAGGGTTTTGAGCAACTTCAAGCCTAAGAGAAGAGCTTCATTCTCTGCCATATTGTTTGTACATCTGAAATTGAGTCTATAGGCATGGCCTTGCGCACTGTTATCATGAGTATTGTAAATCCACACTCCAGCCCCTGCTCCTAACTTATTAACTGAACTATAAAACTCCAAATACCATGTGGTTTCTCGTTCGAGGTTTATATTGAGAGTTTGAGTTGTTTGAGGAACGGGCGGACTGATAATTTCTGTTTCGGGAATTTCTTCTTGCTGATTGTTGGTTGCCTTAGCTGTTGAGACAATTTCATGGGTATTGGAAACCATTCTTTTATTGACGTAGGTTCCTTGCTCCAAAGATAATGGCTTATCATCAGTTGGAGGGCTGGTGTTATCATTAAATAAAATAAATGAATCCATATCAAAATGGATTGGGTATATTGGAAAATTTTGGGGTTTTTCCTCACTGCTTACCACATACTTCATTAATGTTTCTCTATATAGTCTCTTTGGTTGCCCAAAGATAGGTATAGTGGCATAAGAGAGGTCGAGTTGAAGGGATCCTTACAATTTTTCTCCCCACGATCTGGACAGAAGCATACCATACTTTGTGGGAATGTCGGCTACTACTACGTCCATTAAGATTGTCTTATTGGGAAATTAGACTAGAGAGACAAAAAGGTCTTTGATCAAGTCCTAAACATTTGAACTGACTTGAATCAAAGGAATACAGATCTTTGTATGGCCTGGTGACCTCGAGATTCAACTTTTCCATTACAGCTTTGGGCATAAGGTTATGTGAGGCACCTGAGTCAAACATAGCATTATGTAGTATTTTGTCATGTATGTGCAGGCTGACATAGAAAGGTGGAACAGGTCTATATGTTGTTTTTCTGTCAACTTCTGGCCAAACAGTAGTTCAGGGGTATCATCTAAAACGTTTACATCATCCCTTACATCTGGTAACTAGAGCGACCTTTGAATTTGTTGTCTATATACATCATGCTTAGCCAGTTCTGAGAGGGGAATGGAAATATTGAGCTTTCCAATCTCTGCTTCTAAACTGAATGGTTTTTCCAATGAGTTCTTGGCGTTGACAGTGGTGAACTTCTCTTTTTCAGGCATACTCTCTATGTTTTCTTTTGGAATGTCAGTGTCATGGTGTATGACCATTTGTGGTATCTCTGTTTTGGGAAGATGCCTGGGAATGCTTTTCATATTTTTTTTTGGGTGGGAGGGGATTAGAGGGTGATCGATAGGAGAATGAGTGTCTGTTACATCCTCCACAGTAACCTGATGAGGGTTTGGGACAGGGCTGTAAGCTGGTTGATTGTTGGTGGTCTTCCCTTTAGTTTTGTTGAGATGTTTGCTATCTTTTGTTCTGCTAGATGGGGAAACATCAATAGTCCTTGTTCTTAATTTGTATTGCTTGTGTACCTCGTATATAGCGGTATCATATCCTTGTTTAAAGTCAAAGGACTCTCCCGACTTGGTGTGAAATTGTTTTGCATCAAGGTATGGTCGGTCTTCTTCCGTGAGGAAGATTGGTTGTTCGTTTTCTGAATCTATTAGGTTCATATGCGTCCCATCTGTGGGCTCAACGGATGTAGATGCTTCCGCATAGTTTTCTTGAAAAGGAGGCCTAATATCATGGTCCGGACTGGCCCTACCAACGTTTGAGTTTTGGGTTTTTCTGAAGTTTGGGTTCCTTATGGCATTGGGCTGTTGACCCTCCCATGAAGTTTTCCTCTCAACATTGTCTATTTTGTCTCCCAGCCTGTGCATGCCACTAATGACAGCATCTATATTCTAATCGAAGGATGAGGGTTCTTCTTTGAGAGTGGTTCTTCTCTCAGTTCTAGTTCTGTTTCTTTTAGCGATTAGATTTGCTTCCACACTCACTGCAGCGTCTTGCATTTCTGCGAGGTTTTGCGGGGCTCTTTCCCTTAATTGATACGCCATCTCGGCATCAAATCCATCCAGGAATTTGTATAACGCGAGGTCAGGTGGAGGTCTTAAATTTTGAGGTATTGCATTGTAAACATTGTTAAATTTGGCACAGTAATCCAGAACAGCTTCCCCAGGTCCTCTCTTGATAGTATCATACTCGGACAATATGTGCAGGGGGTCTTTCTTTTTCTCCCATCTGTTAATGAATTCCTGGTATAAGGCTTCTGGGTTTACTATAGAATTGGGTGGAAGAGCCCTAAACTAGGTTCTAACATCACTGGTCAAACTTTAGAGAAAAATCTTCATTCTTACGCTCTCATCGTCAATCTCATAACTCTCAAAATAATCCTACATTTTCTTTGTATGCTGTAGGGCGGTGCAGGAGGTTGTGCCATCAAAATAGGAGATTTTTTATTGGTAATCCTGAGGCATAGCCCTGGGATTAGCAGGAAATTGTAGGGGTGCATATCTAGCCATGATGACGGGGATGAGCGGAAAAGCTAGAGCAGCGGGGGTGATAGGAACAACCGGAGTAGATGGAGTAGTAGTGGTAGTAGGGATATGGGATAGAGGAGTAGAGGAGCTACTTGAGGAAGGGGGTGATGAACCAGGGGAACTTGGGGTTGACCGGAATAAAACTTTGACAGGGGTTGCTATGCCGATTAGCTGAACTGTTTCAGGACTAGTAGCAGTTTGGTATTCTTTTTGCTTTTGTTTTCTAATGATCTTAGGAATTAAATTTGGATTTTCAACAACAGCTGGGCTGTTTGGATCAGGATTTGATCGTGTATTACGCGTTTGCTTCTTAGGAGCCAGCTTCTAATATATTTTTTGGGAATTTTTCTAAAAATCGCAACAATACAGGTCGACCGAGACCTTCACATGTCGGTTTCTTCCTCTGTAGGGTTGCAGATTGGTTTAATGAATTTATCTGAGGAGGTACCCAGTGGAGTCGCCATTATGTTATCACTCAGGTTGTCCCTAGGATCCTATTTAGGGATACAGCCGAGGTAACTACAATCCAATCTTTGGATTGCAGGTTATAGCCCACCTGTAATCAGAGAGGGCTCTCTCTTAATGATTCAACTTTGTTGATGATTTTAGGCTAGCTTTTGGCTCAGGGGTTTTTTGTTTGGGTTTGGATGGAAGGTAGGATTCTCAAGCAAAGAGGCAAGGTAAGGTGTGATAAGTTTCAAACCATTGGGCGTGGAGTCATGGAGTAAGGCTTGCTATTGCATCTTCTTGGTCATAAGAGGATTAGGGAGCGAGACAGCCACACATCATACAATTATCAATCTACCGAAAGGATGGAATGATGGAAATCAGAGATGAAAGGCAAAGGAGAATCATTTCATCATACTGAAAAAGAGGAGAAATGGATGAATGGTGATCTAGGAGAAATTAAGAATTCCTAAATTCTCATTCATATGTGAACGAAACAGCGTTAACAAGATCATTTAAGTATACATGCTCATAGCTATTTATGATGAAAACATAAAAAAATTGCAGAAATTGAACTTAAGGTGTAGTCAAACAAATCTTAAGCTATTCTTTTTTTCTGCAATTTAGTTGGCGGAAAGGTGGAAAAATCATGAAAATTAACATAGGTGAGAAACACTTATTGAATCATGTAGAAGCACAAGAATTCCGTAATCACTCCTTGGCCAATTGAACACATCAAGCAGTTCTGAAATCCATGCTTTCAGCAATCTTTGATTATAGAAAAGTATGGCAGTTACAGTGCGGGTCTCTACTTGGAGAAAATGTTGAGAAGAAGAGCAAGCAGTGTCTTCGACTCACTACCTAACTAACCAACCAACCAACCAACCAACCAACCCCTCACTACATCGTTCAGGGTGGTATATATAAGCAAAATATCAGGAAGTCATTTATTACAATTGACCTAAACAGGTCTGCTGAAGATCTTTTCTAAAACCTAAGTGTTACTGGAATTAAATGTAGTTAAGTCTTTTGGGCTATGCTAGAGGCAGCTGAATCGAAAGGAGTGCAATTGTGGCCCTTGGAGGCTCGATGTGGTGCTGTAGGAGTAACTGTGCTTCGCGATCTGTAACTCTAATATGATGTAAGGTAAATGTGCAATGATTATGATTTGAGGGTGTTTGAGTGACTTCGCCCTCTTTCTTGGACTCTGCTGGAAGGTATTAAGTGTTCTCTTGCTTTGGGCCGCTGCTTAAGATTTTCACTGATACTCTTTGCCGCTACATTGATGGCTTCCGTCGCCTGCTGATACTCTTTGACACGCTTTTTACCTGAATATTTGATCTGATACACTTTAATCTCTATCATTGGTCCTTTGCTGTCTTTAAACCGGATCAATTTGGCACGATTGGGCGATTTCGGGCCTTTTCGGCGCAAAACGGGCCAAGGAATCAAAATATTCCCCAAAGATTCCCTGAAGTGGCCTATTTCCCGTAGTGATGCGCGATTAGCGCTTCGCACTAATCGCGCATCAAAAAATGCCTCTGTTTCTTGTTCTGGAGCTCCGAAGTGTGATTTCTCTTTCTGCGCGAATTTTCGGTTTTTTGGCTACTGACGTCAGCATGACGTCAGCAGTACGGCGGATGACATCAGCCTGCGATGGGTCCTTGGTACAAAAGTGACATGGTGGGGTGTTGATGCTTGAAGGCGATGCGATGAACTTCTGCGATGCGATCGCAATATCGCATCGGCGGGGAACGGGAAGGTGCTTTAGTTGGACATTTTGTGCTTGCGACCGCCGATCACCGATATCGCGATATCGCGTCGGGTGACAACAGATGGGTCATAACTTGCATGGAGAGGATATTGCGATCTTGCGATGCGATCTGGTTTTCAAGGGTCTACGAAGGGTTAAGGAAGTCGACAAGGGGTTTGTTTCGGTCGGAAGGAGTGATTAAGTGGGTCTGAAAGGCATTTGAGGCTTCGGAAGGAGTCCGATCACCTCAAAGGGAGTTTATACTCTGGAAGGAGTCTAGCGTATTTAGAAACTGGTTTGAAGGGGCAGCATGAGTGTTCTTGCTAAGTTTCAGGTAAACTGAGCAATTCCTGCGGGTACTTATGGTTATTTTTCAACCAGGGGAGGGATATTTACATAGGGGATAATTTACATAATTTTAGTAGGGGGATGGGAAAATATAGGGAGTTAAATAATAATTTCAATGGTTAATATGGAGATGGTGAGAAAGCGCTAAGTTCAGAAGATCTTAGGCTGCTACAAGGGGATAGAACCTTATAGAGAGAATATGGAATATCTTTAAGCAAAGCATATCTTCACCCAAGCTAATGCTATGAAAATGATGGAACTTAAGAGGTATCAAGCAGATCTTGACCTCTTTTGGGGGAAATTAGTTAATGATTGGGGGAGATGGAGACAGGAAGTTAGTTATACCTGTTTTTGAGTTTCTCACACAGAACTGCCTGCCGATTGTGTCCTGAGTAAAGATGACACCTGGAAATCTGGAACTGATCAGAAATTAAGATTCAACAATCTCAAAACTACCTACCCTGCCTACTTACCTAACATTTTTTCTTCTTTTGATTTGGGTGCACTTAGACTTGCAAACCCATCATTTCATTTTTTCTTTTTCATGCTTTCCTATCTACAGACTACCCTTATTTCATCCAAGGGTCCAGATTAAGCTGTTGGACTCCTTTGATTCTCTACCTATCTAAGAATCTGCCAAGATTAAGCTGTTTGGATAGATTTCCATTCTCTATATTCTAAAACAGGAAATTTAAACCTAGGGAAACCAAGATTAAGCTGTTTGGACATCCCTTTAACTGGAAATTGGCTATACCAGAATAACTTCTCAAAATTTGGAAGGCAGTTAAATGAACTCTGAGTCGCCTTCTTCGCTTGGAGACTGTTAAGCAAATATGGAGCATTGTAGCATGCAAATTATGACATATTTGGCCTATAAAAATGTCAATCATGAAATATGAGTAACCTGCTGCAGCAGGAGGCTAACACTTAGCAAAAGAGAATTGATGGGGCTTGAGATGACTGAAATAGTTGCTAATCTTAGGCTAGGTATGAAGTGCAAGGATTGATTTGAGTTTTTGGGGGTTTTGTGTTGGAAAATGGGAGAGGCAAATTTGGGTCCGGGGATGAGGCACAGTTTTTGCAGAGTTCTAATTGGGGCAAGGAAGGCAATTTTTTTGATGCATTAGAATGAATAAATGGATGGATTAGACCGGTGAGGATCCAAGGAGGGGAAGAGGGTCCCAAGAGTCCTCCTCAATAAGATGAAAACATTGAAAATTAAACAAAATTTCAAAGCAGAGCACAACAGTCTAGTGAATTCTACCTTAATCACTCATTTTGTTTAATTTCAGAAGTAAAGAGAAGGGAAAATGATACAAATAAACAACAGTGAACTTACAATCACATAGAGAAAAACACCATCAAAACACAGAGCCACATGGATCCCAACAAGTGCTGCAAAACCCTGGTCTTTCCTTTGCCAAAAATGCTAAAAGTGAATGTACAATGATGTGCCAAGCAATCCCAAGTGTCCAAACCCAAAAATGACTCAGAAGATACATGATATGGACTATCCCAACCCATTACCTTGCGTCTAGGGGTCGAGCTCATCATTCTAGGAGCTGTTTCAACAAATTCTAAATAAAGCATTGAAATCTAGGCAATCCAACAACTTGCCTATATATGATAGGAAATTGATTCATTCATTAAATTTTCACTTTTTAGTGAATGAATCTTCTAGAACAAGTAAATATGTGCCAAAATTACATCATAGTCCTCAAGTTACATCAATATAGATCAATAATTACATCAAAAAGCAAAACTAGTCAAAACTGGCCGAATTTTTGAGCTGTTGAGTGAAAAATAGGCAAAAAATCCTCTGTGTCGTGCCTGAAACCTGTATGCATAGCACAAATTTGGAGCTGAGTTTGAGGCACTTCTCAAAGTCCAAATTGAGACCAAGATAGCTCATTGGAAAGGCCTACCTATCTAATTTCCAACTCAAGTGGAATTTATGAATTTGGATGTCATTTGCCCCTCCAAAATTTGAATCTCCCAAGACTGGTTCCTGTGTGTGCAAAAGGTGGTAGAAAGGTCATTTTTGGCATGTTTTTGACCCTTAGGCAAGCCAGAACTTGATGAAATCCTTAGGTAATCCATAAGCATGCATAAATTTTCATAAAAAATCTAGAAATGCAAAGTTTTCCTTTAGAATATCTCCCAATTATAAGCGCGTGCCAAGTGGCGCTACGAATTGGGCAGAAAAACCTGTTTTTAGAATAAAATTTTCAAAATTGACAAAATTTTCTCCAAATTTCTTGAAATTTGGGCTGGAGGCTGATCATTGAGTATCTATTGCTCCTAGATGATCTCTCTAAGATGTGAATTTTGCAAGCTTATGTCTGTAACATCATCCTGAATAAGAATAAAGTCCCGCTCACCTGAAGGCCCCTCATCCTGCATTGACCTCTTTCCTCTATCCTATACTTTTACCTGTACCTGTGTTGTTGATGACGACAATGAGACCCCTTCCACCCCAGGTGGAGATAGTACTCGTCGAGCTGCTGCAAACAATCCCCTCGTACCTCTTTGATAGGTGACATATGTCGGCACACTAGTAGTCTCTGCCTCCCGACCTCCATGTTGTTGTGAAGGTTAACCCACATCATGGACCACATCCTGATGAACTACTGAAACTATGAAGAACTCACGGGAAATGAAGTCTTCCCATGTGATACCCTGCAGGCTAAGCTGATGTACAACAATGATCTTGATGAGCGCATAGTGGTAAATTTTGTTGTACTACTGTTCTGGAGCTTTCTTCTGCACAAGAGTAGTCATCCTCTCGATGTTTTGGCACATGAAATATGGAATTTTCATCATCCTCACTCTCGTGAAAGGCATCAATAACCTGATATGATATGCATAGAGGCGAGAGAAGTGGCCTTCACAACTGAAGTATCTGATAATGAGTTTCATCAATGGTGCATAATCTTCCTTCAGAACCGGAACAGGAATACTCTCCTGAGCTGCCTCAAATAGCTAGGCCTGATATACGGTTCATAATATGCTCTATCCAGCTGTTGCCTCTTGTTCCACTATTCGCCAATATTCGGTATCCTGGTGGCCTAAGAGATGGTTTCTAGTGTCAAAATGAAATTTACTCCAGTGAGAGTGACATGACCATCATGCAGATGCAAAAAAAACAACCAAACTAACTTTAGATGATGCTGGATCTGAGCAATCATCTCACAATACTAAAAGCATGACTGTTGCTAAAAGGATGTCATTGCAAGCGGGTAGGCCTGCAATTGAGTCAAGGAGGTGGGCTCTTCTCTGACACGTCTGCCACCCTTACAAGGCCTTCTCGGCACATTAAGCTCAGTGGTTGAGTCACTGTCTTGCACATATGCTTGCTCATATGATGAATCTGTCTCTGTCATGGTGCTGCAAGTCTATGCCAAGTGAATGTTGATCTGTGTGAGGAAAATAAGAGTTTGATTTGTTTGAAAATGATGAATTGATGCTTGTTTTTCGATACCAAATATGCCAAATAGGAACTATGGGACTGTGGTAAGTATGATCAGCAGGAATAATGGGAGTTTGTCAATTGCAATTAATACAATAACAATCACTTGATGTATGTTTGGGAACTTTGAGATTTCATAGCTTTTGTAAATGACATGGGAGGGGGATTGTGATGGGATAAATGAGAACAAGATATGAGTAGTTTGGGATCGTAAGGGAAAGGGGGAGGACTGTGATAACAGTGTGACAGTGATGGGGAATGCTATGTGAACAAATTGGCATGAACAAACAAACATACACCCTATGGAGCAGTTTTGATATAAATATAGGGTGTAAAGATTGGCCTTCAAACTCTTACAACCACCTTTCCAAATCGTAGCAAACACAGACTGAAATCAATAGAAAAGTTCAGTAACACTTACTTGGAGCAAATGAGTTGAATTTATTTGATTTTGATTAAAGTCGTGATGAAATTCCAGGTGGCAGCTCTGTGCGCTGCATGCACAACCTAGTGTGCCGCAACCCCTATGTGCGCCGCGCACGTTGCAAATAACACTGCGAATGGCGGTTGTATGCACCGCGACCTTTGCCCAATGTGCTACGTAGAAGATATAACACAAAGTCAGCCGCTAAAACCACGTTCTCAATCTTCCACAATATAACTTGACTCCGTGTTGTCTCCTTGTGTGCAATGAATAGCTTGGACACCAAAAAATCTAGCAAATCTGTGCTTTAGTTAGGCGTTGGAGGTCCCCCTGGAAATTTTCGAGCCTCTGGCTGTATGCACCGTGCACACAACCCAGTGCACCACGACAGTGCAACTTAACACTGCATAATTTCGCTCAATGCGTCACGCGGCCTATGTGCGCCGCGCCCTCCACCAATGCGCCGCTCACACCTCCAGCATACAATCTTGGCTTACAAACCTAAAATTCGCTCCTCCAACACTCAAAGTGAATTCATTTGACTTATTGGCATAACAATTGATGTTTCAAGGAATGATATGTCTAATAGAGTGATGGGTTTGATTTTTGCTTCTAAAAAATCCACCTTTGTAATGTTTGGCATTGGCACTTTTTCACATTTTAATACAACTTTGTTTTTCCAATTTTCTTTTTAATTTTGGCTTGAATGATGAATCTTTTGGCTATTTTTTGTAGGGATAGTGGCATGTCTTGACATAGGAAGACCAGGGTTGCGCCTGGAGATTTCAATAACTGAAAAACTTTGAAAAATTACATGGCAATTTATTACAAAAGACGAAAAGATGACTTTGCTTCAAAACAGATTTTTGAAGAAAAGTCATAGTCCAGCAATATGACGATGAAAATATTTGAAATGAAAACTTATTAAGAACCTCCCTATGACCTTTTGGCATTATTGGACATCTTGAAGACACAATTTGTGAAACCCTAGACCTAAGATTGAAATGACTCTTGCTGATCAAAAGACTAAAACAGGACTGTAAGTGCCTTTAAAAACTTGATTTTGATGAACAAACATGAGCCATCAGCGCAAGGCATGAGGGGTAATGAATAACAAGACCCTTCCATCAGATTATGCCATGCCCCTAGCAAAATGAAACTGAGTGAATAAGGCAAGACACCTAAAAATGAAATGCAATAAAGAGATTTTGATCTCTGACAAAGGGCTGAACAGATCGACTCTAACAGGTCCAAAACTCATGATGGGGCTGGAGAAGGTTGTGTCTTGGTGGACCCCAAAGGGAACAAATTTATGATTTCTTGGAGGTTAGAGTTTCAATGCACCAACAACACCATAGAGTACGAGGCACTAATCGTTGGCCTCAAAAAGGCCATATATCTAAAGTTAAAGTGTCTCAAGATAATCAAATATTCTAAAATTATTACATAGAAGGTACACAACATAATTCATTGTTTGTCCCCTCACCTCAAGAATTGCCAGCGAAAAGTATGGTGCTTGACTAGCTCATTTAAATATTTTAATATTATTTCCTTTCCTAGGCTTAATAACACTACTATCGATACTTTGGCTAATGCAATAGCCAAATTTATGCCCCTTAGAGATGGATTTTCAATTGAAATTGTTTACAAACTTGTTGTTCTAGATAACATAACTAACTTACACATTTTCAATGATGACCAACAGATACTGGAATTCATGATAAATTATGAAGTGTTTAAATATGTATCCATCAAAGAGGAGCAGCATGAAAATCCCTACTTGAATAAGTAGACTGACATAAAGAAATCCCTATACCTAAAGGGGTTGTTACATTGGTAGAATTGTTTGATATGTAGAGCCGTTTCCGAGGCCGATCGAACACCAAGACTCAAAGTTCCACCCTCTTTCATGAACAAATCAACCTTGGAAATGAGTTTGACCCTAAGTATGCCAACATAGGGCTAGGATGCTCTCTCGAGAAAAGACAAGCCTTCATCAGGCTATTCAAGAGATATCATGATATTTTCGCTTGGACGTATGACAACCTGAAAACATATGATACACAGATTATCCAGCATGTCATTCCCATAGAAGAAGGAGCCAAACCTTTTTAGAAAAATTTGTGGAAAGTGCATCCCACATTAGAACCCCTTATCCAAAAGGAACTCAAGAAGTTTTTGGATGTTCACATTATCTTTAAGGTCAGACACTCTACTTGGGTGTCCAAACTAGTTCCAGTATGGAAGAAATTAGGAGAGATATGTTTATTCATCATTTTCTAGAACCTCAATCGGGCATCAAGCAACTACCTAATTCCCTCCATGGAGAGTATCCTCCAAAATGTCTCAGGATTGAAGATTTTTTCCTTGTTATATGGTTTTTCCAGCTACAATCAAGTCCTAGTAGCTGAACCAGACTGAATTAAAACAACCTTTTGGACAAAGTGGGGAACATTTGGATTCCTTCGTATGGCATTTAGACTAATTAACGCTAGGGAAACTTTCCAAAGGGCTATGGATATCACATTCCAAGGTTTAATGGATAAAATTGTGGTGGTCTATCTTAATGATGTCATTGTTTTCTCAAAGAAGGGGTTTGATCACCTCAACCATTTGAAGCAGATTTTCAAACAATGTCGAATATATGGGATCTCTCTTAACCCAAAAAATAGAATATTCACAGTCTCTGAAGGAAATATCCTTGGGAATATCATCACTAAATATGGAATCATGGTCGATCCCAATCGCGTAAAAGCTATAGCCCAGATTCCTCTGCTGACCAACAAAAAAGATATGCAATCCTTTCTTGGGAAAATAAATTTTCTTTGCAAATTTATTTCATATTTTACACAAATTCTTAAGCCCTTACAAAATATGATTAAGAAATATTTAGTTTTAAAATGGAATCAAGAAGAAAAAGATTCTTTCAATTGCATCAATAAATAGATCACTGAGGCCCCTTCTCTTTGCAGCCCAAACTTTAGTAAGGATTTCATCTTATACACTTTTGCCTCAGATTCATCCTTAGTAGCAATCCTCACACCAAAGGATAACAATCGCGATGAGCATCCTATATCCTTCATGAGCACAGGGCTATAGGGCATAGAGCTAAATTACCCAGACATTGATAAGCAGGCATATGTGGTCCGCAAAGCAGTCAAACATTTCAGACCATACATCCTCAAAAACCACATCATAGTAATGGTCCCACACCCGATTGTCAGATCACTCTTTGTCAATCAAAAGCTAGGTGGGGGGAGATCCTACTAGATGATTTCTTTGCAAGAGTATGATTTGGAGTTCAAGCCTTCACACATAGTAAAAGGACACAGGCTTTTTAAATTGAATGACGAGGCTGTAAATCAGTTGGGTTCAGAGGTAGAAGGATGGGAGAACAAGATCAAAATGTACCAGAATGAGATGGTCAATCCACATGATATGTCTTCATGGTACTTTGACCTGAAAAAATATCTAGTACATGGGGCTCTACTGCATACTCTTTCCGCCAAGCAGAAGAGAGCAATCAAATGCAAGGATGCCTTGCATCAAATAGTTCAGGGAAATCTATTCAAGAAGAACCACCTTAGTGTGTTGCAAAGATTCTTGGGATATGACAAAGCCTAGCAAGTGTTGAAGTAATTGCATGATGGACCCATAGGAGGTCACTATGCGGGTGACTCCACTGCTCACAAGATCATGCGGGTAAGTTTCTACTGGCCCACACTCTTCAAGGACATGCACACTTATGCTTGAAAGTGTCCCATGTATTAGAAGCATGCAAGAAGGGAAGATAGATCATCCATCCTGCTTCAACCCATAGCAGTAGAAGAGCCTTTCCAACAATGGGGCTTAGATGTCGTTGGAGAGATATTTCCAAGCTCATCAAAACAACATAAGTATATACTCACGGATACAAACTATTTGACTAGGGGGTGGAGACAATCCCATGTCAAAAAATCAATGACAATGAGCTAATATATTTTAGCAAAAAATACACCATCACCAGGTTTGGTGTGCCAACCTCACTTCTCTTTGATAATGTTACGTATTTTTCATCCTTAAAGTTGTATGATTTCACTTTGGAAAATAGTATTGTGCTAAAACATTCAGCCAACTATTACCTGCAAGGGAACAACTTGACAGAGTCTACCAATAAAAACCTCATCCAAATCCTCAAGAAAACCTTTCTCTCCCACCAAATAAACTGGCACAATGCACTCAACAACACCTTGTGGGCTGATTGGGTCACTCCCAAACCATCCCTTTGCATGTCTCATTATTTTCTGGTATATGGGAAAGAAGCCATACTACCCACCAACCTCTATCTACCAGCCCTCAAACTAGCACAAGATTCGCAAGGCTCCCCTTGCCCCACCATTCAAAACCACATTGACACACTCCTTAAACTAGAAGAGGAGATACTAAGGACCAAGGAGAAATTTGTTGTTCATCATAACTAGATTAAGAGGTGGTTTGATAAGAAGTAATCAGGAACCTATGAATTTGGGGTGGGAAATGTAGTTCTAAAATGGGATAGGGACCATGATGACAAGGGAAAACACACCAATTTCCAAGTGTTGTGGATTGGTCCTTTCCAAATAAAAGAGAAAATCAGCCAACATACCCACAATTTAAAAACCCTAGGAGGTCGAGTTGAACCCCTTCCTGTGAATGGCCAGGACCTAAAATTATACTTCACGTAGTAGCCCTCAAGGTTTATAGTCCTATTTGTACCATAGTTCCATTTTGTTTCCTTTTGCTAGTCAACTTATTTTCTTTTCAACACAGTTTGAGTTTTGTTTGCTTTGGAATAAAAGTTTGGGATGTCAGGTAGAGGTTGGTAGGTCTTACATGTCAATTTGTCGCTATGACACATGATCAGGTTATGGATATTTTTACCATCTATGAACATGTTTGAAACAGCTCCTTCAGAAGTAAAACAACTCAATATATGGTGAAGCACATGAGAAATTTGAGAAAAATAGTTATCACACCAAGTTAAGTTCCACCTACGCTGTTTTCTCTAGAGTTTTTCGCACATGCGCTGAAATTGACTCTGAGAATAGCGTAGAGCTACACTCTATCTACCACTATAAACCTGCGTAGGTGAATTCTAGAAAGTAAAAATAAAAGGTACATTCTAGAAACATAGTTGGTCGAATATTTCCCAACTAAAAGCTTCCAGGCGATGACTGCTCAAACTATAACCCTCATAATATGCATTTCCATCCCTTTTCTCATGGTAACCAAATCCCTCAACGAAGGGGTCTCATCCTCCTCTTATGGATCTAGAACTTCCTCCTCTTGGTCTATAAAATCAATAGAGGGTAGAGGGATTAAGAAGGTCAGAATTAAGAGAAAACAAACTTATACTATTGGTTTGAGATTGGAAAGCTTGTTATCTAAGGAGGAGATTGAAAGCATTTTGGAGGGACCTCATGAAATCACGGTAAAGTTCGTAAGGCTCCTCTTAATATTTTATTAATACAAATGAACACTTTCTCCCATTTATTTTGTCTTATTGGAATGATGAATAGTTTACAATTGTTTCTAATGTTTCTTAAGGCAAATTAAATCCCTAATTTCCTTGATCATTAGGCTAAGGTGTTTGGATTATTATATCACATGTGCTTTTGATCCTTTTATGGTTTATGTTTGAAGGTATTATTAAGCATTGAAGAACTGCATCAAGCCACAATAAGGGATCTTCATCAAACATTTTTTGAAGTAGGTTAGAGGCTCATCCATTTGCTATACTTATTATAATTCGAACAAGTTCAACTTAGGGAAAGAGTCAATTTAATTGTCTTAATTGTTTCTAGTTTCCATTTAGGATCTAGGGAGATTTCTCTTGTCCACAAGATGGATTGTCCCATGTAACAAATTGGCGACCATACTGGGAAACATTTATGTTCTTGTCATTTTCCTTATCCTTTCTTTCTGATTTTTCTGATTTATCCAGACTTGAGTCTTCATAAGTTAATGGCCTTTTAGATTTGAGTGGTTGATTCTTTGAATTTTTTTTATTTTTTCATAGGTTTTCCCCCCTGCCCTGTTTCTGTTTGTTAACAGAGTGCATCTTTGTGCCCTTTTTGCAGTAGCAACAGAGTGCATGCACTTTGTTTTCTATTGAAAACATGTACAAGCCTGTAAATGTTTTAAATATATTGTTTTTGCTTCAATATAGACCTGAATTGTTTTTCTGAAAGTGTTATTATCTTTGTTTAGACCGTTTTGTGTCTCTTCTAAACTCTATTGATTGCTTTGTTGATGATTTTTGAGAATTAGGTCTTTTTGGAAGAATACCTTACGGTTTTTCTTGGTTGATTTTCTGATTTATCAAAACAAGATAGAGTGTCCTTTTGCTTATGATATTCTTATTTTGTTCCAACAAATACACTGATTAAGCCTCAAATCTTTCTTATTTGTGGTCAAATTCACTTTGACTTGCAAATTAGGGTTTCTTAAGACCTTGTGCTTTTTGTGAAAGAATTTTAGTTATTTTTTCTTGATAAAAGAAATTGTTGCTTTCATCTTGGAATATTTTTCACGATTGCACTATTATTATCATTAAATCAAAGCATTCATAGGAGAATACGTTTGTTCTCCAACTCACTTGATTGATTTATGTGTGCTTGAAATTTTTGAGTGATTAGAAGAAAAGAGTATTTTGGATTATTTGATGATTAGGGAAATATGGAAATTATTTTGTTGGTTGCATATTCATTATATAAGTGAAATTGGTTGCTTTAGAAAATTGGAAAAGTTGTGAGTTTTTGCATTTCATTTCTCAAAAAAATCAAAGAAACTCTTTCTTTTCTCTAAATAGAATTTCATCGAATTTGGAAGTTGCTATTGCATTTTAGAGTGCATTAAGATTTCTAGTTGTGTCATAAAATCATAAGTTTCACCTTCATCACCTATTGAGTAAAGAACAACCTAATAATATAGCTTTAATTAAATTTCATCTATAATTTTACATTTTTTAGGGCTCTTGTCGCATACA
>APFE031516068.1:3394-25182 GCA_000404065.3 Pinus taeda | reverse complement strand
CAACTCCACCAAACTCAATCACTTGAGTTCTAACTGAAGTCCATCATGCAATAGCTCAACTAACCCATAAGAAAAGCGTATTTCCTTCTAGCAGTTACATGCGCCACATCTATAGCTCGAACTGAAGTGCTGCAAGAGGATAAGATAATGTTTATAGTCCAAATATTATTAAGAGCTAATAATATTCGACTATTCTATATTTAGACTAGCAGTCTAAAAATAGACTCCGCCCATATCTCTAAAAATAGAGGTCCATATATTTTTACCAACATGACCAATCATCCATAAATAGAATCTTGCAACTCATAAACCATGATCCATATGTCTAAACATAGACATAGTCTAAAAATAGACTTTGCGCCAAAAATAGGCTGCGGGACCACTTAGTGAAGGCGACTTCTTTTCACTAAGCTCCATCATCTTGTTGCATTTTCAACACTCCCTCTCAACAAGATATGGATTATCTGCAACCCCTATCCTGCCTCTGTGGTATTTGAATTTGCTCCTAGTGAGCGCCTTCGTCAAGATATCAGCATCCTGATCCTCCGTGGGAATATATGAAAGTAACATGATTCTCCGCTGCACACAATCTCTCATATGATGGTACCTGATGTCGATGTGCTTGGATCTATCATGAAATACTGGATTAGCTAAGAGTTTAATGCAACTCTAGTTATCACAATAAATCACAGTAGGCTCCAAGTGATGCAAACAACCCGACTAGGATCTTCCTCATCCATATAGCCTCTCATGCAGCCAAACTTGTTGCCATATACTCAACCTCTGCTGAACTTAGTGCCACAGATCTCTGCTTCCTACTGTACCAAGAAATTGTTGTCGACCCGATACTGAAGATCCCTCTAGATGTGCTCTTTCTGTCCTTTGGGCTACCTGCCCAATCTGCATCCATGAAGCCACATAGCTTCACCTCATCCTCGTGTCTGTACCACAATCCATATCCCGATGTGCCTATCAGATAAAGCAACACATGCTTGCCTGCCTTCCAAAAGAGCTTGGTTAGCTTAACCATAGCTTGTGGAAGATGGTTAAGAGCATAACATATATCGGGTCGTGTATTGACCAGATACATAAGCGACCCCACCAACTGTCGATAAACAGTGGCATCCACTACCTCCGCTGAAGTAGCATCCTCCTTCCTCCAACCTCCGGGAAGAGGAGTATCAACAGGCTTGTAGCCATGCATGTTGAACATCTCCAGTATCTCCCGGGCATACTTACCCTGAGAACAAATAGTCCATCACTGCGCTGCCAAATTTCCAATCCCAGGAAATAATGAAGGAGGCCCAAGTCCTTCATCTCAAACTCTCGAGCAAGATCCTCCTTGCATGAAAGTATCAACAGCTCATCTCCCGTTAAAATCAAATCATCTACATAAAGTACAATGATAAGAAAATTACCCTCCACCATAATCTGGTATAGGTTAGGATCCGCCTCACTCTTGGAGAATTCAAGTCTGGTGAAATAACTGTCTATCCATGTGTACCAAGCATGAGGTGCTTGTTTCAACCCATACAACGCTCTCTTGAGCCTGCACACATGCGACTCGTTGTTGAAGATCTCGAAACCTTCAGACTGCTCTATGTACACTTCCTCCTCAATGACTCCATTGAGAAATGCAGTCTTCACATCCATATGATGGATGTGCCACCCCATCTACACTGAGAGAGCAAGAATCGTCCGTATGGAAGAATACCTTGCGATAGGTGCAAAGGTCTCCTCATAATCCCCTCTATCTATGAGAAGCCTCGGGAAACAAATCTTGCCTTGTACTTCTCCACACTCCCGTCAACTACCTGCTTCACTTTGTAGATCCATATCGAACCCACCACTGATTTCCCCTCCAGTCTTGGGACAATCTCCCATGCACTATTTCTGACAATCGAATCATAGTCTTCCACCATGGCATCTACCCATGTGGGATCCTCCATAGCTTCCTCGAAAGAGGATGGCTCAGTCACGACACATTTTCTCACAAGAGCCATGTATCTAGTGTACCAATCAGGTGACTGTCTCTGTCTGCGTTGTGCTGTAGGTGGTCCTACAACCTTCTCTGCATCTTGAGCCAGTCGCTCAACTTCTGTAGTGCGCTTTTTCCCTCTGATGGTTAGCGCTGCATGAGTGGTCTCTTCCACTCCATGAACTTCATCTTATGGCTGATCCACATCCTAAAGCTCATCCTTAGGAACTAATAGCTCCTCATCTGCATGCAAGTGTGGCTCCCTCTCAAGCGAACACTTCATGGCTTTCTCCTCCTGAAATTTGATATCCCGTCGCACAATAGTCTTGCGACTTTCTAGCAAATACACACAATATTTATGGGGCGTATCAGTGTACCCCACAAATATCCCAACCTCTGCGGTCGGCTCCAACTTCTTCCTGGCATCCTTCGTCACATGCATATAAAAAAGAGAACCAAAAATCCTCAAATGGGAAATATCATGCCTCTTACTAGTATAAGCCTCCTTGGGTGTACTCATGCCAAGTATCTTGCGAGGACAACAGTTTTGCACATATACTGCAGTATTGCATGCCTCCACCCACAAGTGAAGGGGTAGGCCTTGATCATGCAACATTGCCTATGCAGCACCCACGATCGTTCTGTTCTTCCGCTCAGCAACCCCGTTCTGCTGTGAGTTATGGGGAGCTATGAGCTTTCTTTGAATCCCTTTTGTGCTGCAGAAGTCCTTGAACTCGCCAGAGATGAATTCACCACCATTGTCACTCCTAAGACCCTTCACCTTCTTCCCCGATTCCTTCTCGGCCAATGCTTTGAACTCACAGAACTTTGAGTATGTCTCGCTCTTCTTCTGTATGAAGAAGATCCAGCACTTCCGAGAGAAATCATCAACAAAGATCACATAGTACATGTGCTTTGCTGTCGAAGCTACTGAGAAAGGTCCACACACGTCTGTGTGAATTCTCTCAAGGATCGTCGTGGCACGACTATCCTTCTCATGAAAGGTGGCTTTCACAAATTTTCCCAAAGTACACCCCTTGCATTGATCTGGCTATGCAAGAGTGCCTTTAGGAAGCCCAGTAGAAATCTGTTGTAGTATCTTCAAGGCTCCATGGTGAAGGTGGCCCAATCTTCGGTGCCACAGCTCACCATCATCCTGGCTCACCACTCCTTCTGCCTTGCATGCCATTGCTGCGCAGCCATATACATGCAATTGATAAAGGTTCTTGACTCGAACCCTTATCTTCTGAGTTTCTCCAGTTGTCTTACTGCACAGGAAAACCTTTCCCTCGCTGAAGACAACATCATATCCCTTGTCTTCTAACATCGCCACAGAGATAAGATTCTTCTTTAATCCTGGAACATGCATCACTTCCTTCAATACGAAGGGTTTACCAGACTCCCTCTCAAAGGAAATGGTACCGATACTGGTCACACTGTATCTACCATCATCACCAATCTCGATGTGCACTCCAAGATCTTTCTCATCCAGATCAAAAAACAAATCTCAATCTCTTGTCATGTGAAAAGACGCACCACTGTCCAAGAACCATACTGATCCCATCACACTTGATACCAAGCATGCAATCAGTGAGCAGATCTAGCAGCTTTCTTATTTTTCTTCTTCTGTGGACAATTTGTGGCATAATGTCCATTCTGGTGACAGTGAAAGCACTTCACCTTGGACATGTCCTGCTTCTTGCCTTTCGCACCAGAATTAGAAGCTTTCTTGTTCTCTCCCTTCTTTGCTTTGGCAGCCAAAGTGCAATTTTCTTCATCAGATGCCTTTGATGAAGATCTATCCCTGGTATTCCACCTGATCTCCTCTTGCACAAGATCTGACCAAAGTCTCTCCCATCCTGGCAATTTCTCCTGACCATTGACAGAGTCTTGATAGGAATGCCAACTCTTCGGAAGACCAAGGAGAGCCAAGCTCACCAAGTCCTCATCATCGATAATCACCCCCACACTTCCCAGCTCATCTCGACATTGGGTGAACTTCTTGAGATACTTGGGCATACTGTCTCCTTTCTCAGCTTTGATGTTTCTGAGTTTATCCTTGAGCGCCAACTTCCTCTGGTTGCTCTTGCTTTGGAATAATTCTATCAACACTTTCCACATCAAGTATGGAGAAGCCTTTCCATGGAGGCTGGATACAATGTGATCCCTCACGCCCTCCAACAGTATCCTTTGACACTTTGCTGTCTTCTTTTTCCAAGCCTCAACTTAAGCAACATCAGTAGGCTTTGGGACTTCAGCATCTATGAAATCCTTCAACCCATTGTCATCGAACACCGCCTCCATCCTGTCTTTCCATGCAATATAATTAGAGTTTCCTTCAAGGGCATACTCCAATCACAATCCATTGAAAGACATTTCAACTTCGACACCAAGAAAACATTGTTGCAAATTCGAATTTCACTAGCTCAAGACTCAACCGCTTATAATCTAAAATTCATGAGAACAAAGTATTTCTCGTACAGAGATTGATTGTATGGCCATTCACCAGATATCTCACCTTCCAAAATAAGGATGAATCCAAAAGCTACCTGGCCCAATTATAGACTCTGCCTGAAGAAATAAAATGTAATCACTTTCTGAATAATAGATCTGATGATAAATCCTCGCTTTGATATCCTATAGAAATTTTTCTACAAATCAACCACCTCTGATACCATGTATAAATTTTGAATAATATGACACTTATTCACAAAGGTTATCCTAATTATACACTATTTGCATAATCATGCACAATACATAACCTCCTCTACGTTGATCATCAATTTTGCGGAATAAAGAAACAATCGCATCGCACATTGAAACATCAATCACACATATCAACACAGTATGTATTGGGGAAAGCATACAGCTGAAAACCCCTCAACTATCTGTATATTATACTGATTGAGAACATGTAAGAATACATAGTAAAATACTCCTCGCAAGTACTCAATACTATCTCCACCTATTACACACAAACTAGCTCAGATCTGAATCAATCATAGGTTCAAATCCCCCCCACTGTTTGCCTGCCTCAACTGCACAATACCTGTTTGAGAATAGATGAGAATGGCTGATCGAAACTCATATTTCCCTTGTGTTTCACTACGCAATCCTCATTGCCAATCTAAATCCACTGATTATGCAAATCTCATGCACAACTATAGTCACAACTGACAGCTGTCTTTCCCTTTCACTCACCTCTAACACTTGTCTCCACTGAGCTGTCCATGCATTGAGTTAACTAATGTATTCTTTAGTTGATTTATGAGTTAATAATTAGTGAATTAATTAATAATTAATTCACACCACTCATCACTATTGTATTTTTTAGTTAGACTAAATACAACTAGTTCAACTAAGTCAAACTGAACACAACTCCATCAACTCCTCAATCAACTCCACCAAACTCAACCACTTGAGTTCTAACTAAAGTCCATCATGAAATAGCTCAACTAACCCATAAGAAAAGAGTATTTCCTTCTGGCAGTTGCATGTACCACATTTGTAGCTTGAACTGAAGTGCTACAAGAGGATAAGATAATGTTTATAGTCCAAATATTATTAAGAGCTAATAATATTCGACTGTTCTATATTTAAACTGGCAGTCTAAAAATAGACTCCGGCCATATGCCTAAAAATAGAGGTCCATCTATTTTTACCAACATGACCAATCATCCATAAATAGCATCCTACAACTCATAGACCATGATCCATATGTCTAAATATAGACATAGTCTAAAAATAGACTTTGCGCCAAAAATAGCCTACGGGACCACTTAGTGAAGGCGACTTCTTTTCACTAAGCTCCATCATCTTGTTGCATTTTCAACAGTAAAACCAATAAGAATGGCACCATAACTAAAATTCTTTAGTTTTCCATTCTTGTAGCTAGTCAACTGGCCCTTCATGTTCACCGCCATTACCTCACACCAATTGTATATCGTGGATTACCAACATTCCACTACCATATACATTTGTCCTCAAGGGTAAAATTTTTATGAACTGAATCTCAATTCTTCGAATCATTAGGTGGTGCACTCCTACAAAAGCGTCGTAAGTATCCATCAGTAGTATCTCCCCCCATCCTTGATCAGAATAGTGAAAGATCGATTCCTGGATGATACAACCTAGTTAGGAAATAGATATCATCGTCGTCAATGGTAAGTCAATGATCAACGATCACAAAACATTGTTCTTGGACATTCCAAGTCCTTACCAACTACATCATCAGATCTACTTGAGATTTCATCCTAGGGATAAGCTAGTATTTTAGGAGGCCAGATCTACCAAAGCTGTCAAATCATTAGCCTCAAGCTCTCTTTCCCTGCACTCCATTTTCAAGCGATCAAATGACCTGAAATTACCATTTTAAAGAAATTAGAAACATTTTTAAAACTCATCTCATATTTTTTATGGCTAAAGACATGTTTAAAAATTAGCCCCCAGTGCTTGCGCGGTCGCGCTTTTATGGACAGAATGCAGCTGCGTGGATCTTTCCCATAGATTTCCATGCAGGCCATGATTTTCCATGTGGAAAATTTTATTTCCCTACGCGGGCCCAATTTAAAAAAACTCACATAGGGCTGAGGGCACATTTTTGAACAAATTGTTTTGCCCCCCCCCGCGCCCCCCCGAAAAAAAAAAAATAAATAAAAAAAATAAATAAAAATAAAAATTGATAAAAAAGTTAAGTTATGGAGAGATCTTCTACATGGAAGAAATGGTGTGCAATTCGGGCCCCTGGTTGGCTCAGAATTTGTCTTGGAATTTTGATGGCAGAGAATTCCTCTCTCTACTCTGAACTGGTGAAAATGAAAATGGTAAAAATAAATTACTTTTTCCCACTTTTATAGTTTTTTGGATCTTAAAAATATTATTTTTTATGTTTTGAACGTTATTGGGAGTGAAAATGCTCCTTTTTTAGTAGTTATGATGATTTATTGAGTTTAAATGTGTAGGATCGTTTACTAAGTGAAGATGAATCATTTCTGTCATTTTAGCATTCTTTTATCACTTTTCATGCTCTTAAAAATTTTACGAAAAACGAAAATCACAAAGTCTTCTTTTAAGTCCTTTTTAGACTTTTTCAAAACTAAAAGATCACTAAGTATTTGCTTGTTTGAAATCTTAAAAATAAATGAACAACCATCCACTCAGTATAAGTTTACCCCTTTTATGGACTGAGATAGGACTATTTACGAAAAAGGTATATGTTGAGCAGACATGGTCGATAGAGTTCTCTCTTGTGTTATTTTATCCTTTTCGGACCTGAGAGACTAAAATGACAAAAAAGAACCTAATGGAGTCTACTTATGTTTTTCTTCCAACTCACTAAAAATGAAAGAGGTCGAGCTTTACTTTCTCTAGGCTCATTAAAATTTTATGTCAAAAGAACTAAATGAATTTCTTTTTTGTATATTTTTCAAACACTTAAAAGAAAAGGACATCGAGTTACTCCTTTACTGGGCCCATAAAAAACAGTACAAGACTCGTTAAGCATGGCTAGACCACACCACTCCTTCCTAGGGTTTGTTAAAAATACTTCGATGGACTCATCCGAAGGATGAGCTTACAATCTAAGCATATGTTATCCTCCTCAAGCTTGTAAAAAATAAAGAGGTACTTTCCAGTAATGGTGGGGGGAAATTGGAGAAGGTGTCCATTTTACATCATCATTTTTAAAAGGTAGCATGTCGCTCTTGAACAAGACACTCTGTCACATTCATGTCCGGGTTGGGAAATTCATTTTCCTTACAGTTTATCAAGCCTCATTGAAAGTCTTCATGGTTTTTGGCATTATTATTAAGTCAAATGCTGCCAAGTCATTGTTGTGTCGTTATGTGTTCAAGAGAGGTTCAACCTCAGTTCAAATCCCTTTGCAAATTATTTGCCCTTATTCATGAGGGCCATCCTTGAGTGAGTCCTTGAAAACTATTTTCAAAACTTGATATCATGTTTCGTGTCATAGGTGTTCCTACGATGGATCGCTTCCTATTGACTTCAACTCATTATCTAGGAAGTTGAAGTTGATTTAGAAACCTTTAGCACCTTGAATCCTACATGCCTTAATGGTAGGTTTTTCGTTTTTGATGATGGGTTCTCATCATTGGCCTTCAATTAAATGATTCTATGAGTGTTTGACTTCATGTCACATATTCACACTTCATAGATTGTACGAGGAGTACCTTGAAAACCATTGTCATTATTGGTGGTTTCTCTTGCACTTGCTAACAGTTCACATCATTCACCGATAATCAAGTGGTTTATGCCATGTTCGACTTCCAGACATTTACTCACATGGTTAGAATCGTACTGTGGATAGAGAGATGGAAATCAAGACCCTAGATATAGTTCCATCAATCCAGGTTGCAAGGAAATTTTATATTCATGATTATGTAGACAGATGGTTGCATCCATGTTGCGTCTACCATCTATATGATCTTAGTTTTTCCATGCTTGTTCATTGAGCTCGCTTTACTCTGAGTATGGGAAAGCCTACCTCAAAGATGATTATTTGATATATATTTACATTGTGTTCCCTTGAATGTTCCTTGCAGGTTTTCGACCATTTCCTCTGATTTGATCCTTGGAATGATAAATCTCTTCAATCTTTTAAACTTGTTTTTACAGACTTCGCAGTTTAGGAGGAAATCTATTACATGTCAATTTGTTACCATGAAACTTGATCAGTTTATGGATATTTTTACCTTCCATGAAAATGTTTGAACCAACTCCCTCAAAAGTCAAACAACTCAATATATATTGAAGTACATGAGAAATTTGATAAAAATAGTTGTCATGCCTTGCTAAGTTGCACCTGTGTTGTTTTCTCTAGAGTTTCCTGCACGTGTGTTGAAATTGACTCTTAGAACATTAGTGGTACACTTTATCTACCACTATAAAATTTTTGTAGTGGTTATAACCATGCTCCAAAATTTTTCCTTAGCTTCATTTTGGGGCCTCCCTACCAACTTTTCATAACAACATTTCTTGCTTCGTCAAGTACACAAGCTTTAATGTTTTTATTGCAGAATGACAACCTATCCATTAGAGATTGTTCCATTACCCTCCAGGTTGTTCCTCTGAACTTGGTCTAGCTACAGGCTAAGAAACTCCCTCAAGAAATTGCACAATTTTGGAGGGCAACCAACCTTCCCTTTAGAAATTGCGTAATTCAGTCTGGTAGCCTGCTGGGCTCTAGAATTGTCCAATTCTGCCAGTTAGGCTTCATCCAGAAAATTATGCAATTCTTCCCTGCATGGCTGGTCAGCCCAGAATTTGCGCAATCCTGGGTAGTAGTTAGCTGCTCTGCCTAGAAATTCCCCAAATCTTCTGGGCAGCCAGCCCAATTCCCTTCGATAATTGTACATTTTCTCCCAGCAACTGAGCAGATTATTGCATGTGCAAATATGTCGACCAATTCCCTCCGGTACTGACAAAAATAGACTTGCATGCATGGGTTGCTTCTCCCAAGTTAGCATGCAAAGGCATCCCTTGATTAAAGGATCTACTTTCAATAGCTAGAGGTTGCATGCAAGGATCATTTCAGAAACCTCCCACCAAGTGTTGCTCTTCTTAGATTTGTGGCATGCACATCACGTTGTCAATTTTATAAAAGCTCATGAACCAAACACTGTAGAGCTCATTCCTCACATAAACCTTGTAGCTCTAACATCCCACATTTCATTTGACAGTCATTGACACATTTAGCTCAGCTATTTTGGGGTAAGCTTGCTTTTCATGTCTTATGTTGCATTTCTAGCCCTTTTTGTGTTTCGCTTCGTATGAATGTTCTCTGCTTGATTTCAGTTAGCACTTGTTGTCGTTTTGATACATACTAGCTTGTACTAGCACTGTTTCAGTTTACATTAACATCTCACTACTGTCACATGCATGAAATTGTTTTTCACGAATGGTCACCGATTCAACAACTCTTCTCACCCACATGCATGTTGTTTCATTTTCTGAATATTTCACCCACTTTTTGCATGCATGATCATTAACTTATTTTTACACTTAGTATCACCATGCATCCACATTTACATTTGCTTTCAGTCGCCCGTCGGCAGGTCTGGGCAGCCTTGGCCTAGACTCTGCCTCACGAAGACATCATTTCACAATTTTTGAGAGGGAAGGCTCTGTCTTCCTTTCAAGAAATGCACATTTCTTCCCAGTGACTTCCCTCTAGTATTGCATTGTGCAATCCCGAGACATAGTGACTATTGTGATGTAGGTAAGTTCCCTCTACATACAGAGGCAACCCTCTAGCCCTAGAGTGGGTCTAGTCACAACAAGAACAATATCAAAGCAAATTCCCTTAGATAGTTAATGTCATGAAGGCCTACCTTGAAATTCTTGTTTGATGAAGTGCTCGGCGTGTTGCTCCTGCTCTCATTCTAACCAATTTTGTACCTGAAACAACATACAGAGAACAACAACAAACATAATAGAATACAACAAAAACGATCTACTTAAAGGGTCAAGGAACTTCAAGCTATCAATATGCAATTTGACATAAGATATAGGAAATAAATTGTTGATTTGTATTAATATGAACTGAAGTAAGACTTACAACCATGACTTGACGTTGTAGGTCTCCTTGAATGGTTTTGTCAGCATGTCTCCACATGCATTCACTCATGAATTGTCTCCCAAGAGGATGAATAACTCACTCTCCAACCCAAAAGGCAAAATTGTGATGCTAGAACACTCATACAATCAAGCCAAATCCACACAAAACTATCCCAGGCTAAGTTACATTAGAGGCTACTTTTGAACTCTCTCTAACTTCAACTCTTACTCTTGCCACTTAACTTGAACTAGTAGATCTTAGCCATGCAGGAGATATTTATAAGAGGAGGAGCCTCCATAAGATATGGGAGAGAGAGCTTATCCCTTTAAAAGGCTTCACAAAGGGTTGAACAACCATCCCAAGGGAAAGAGTCGAGCTCATATGATCCAACAACCAACCCTAGGACCATTGACAATTTGTTAAAACAAACTCACCAAAAGTAGCTCGTCATGAGTGAAACACAGGGACAAAGTGACGACAATTCTAGGATTAGTTCAATCTTGGCCATCTTCGCGGGTGAAATAACTGATGACCCGCAATGACCCAAAAACATAGGTTAAAAAGGGTCTGCTCCAGGGGTAATGAACTAAGGTATTCTTCCTGATCTGACAAGGAAGACACTTACACATATTTTACAACATGACACAAAGTAGATGTCAATAACACTGACCGACAGTGTTTAAGATCAGGGAATGTGGGGTCAGTGACAAAATACTGTGTAATAGATGCCCCCTAAAGAATGAAGGTTGAGAGAGTGGGAGGGGTGAAATGCTTTACGAATCTATAACTGAAACAAAACACCATTGCAGAGAACCTGCAAAATAAAGTACAACTAATATCTATGATACATAAGTACATAGTGAAAGGAAATACATGTGCATAAGGCATGGGTGTAGCCATCAAGAAGACAAACATAATCAATTTGTGGTATGGATGCAACCATCCAATAAGAAGGACCTTATAAAAGACTTAGATATGGTCACAGCCATCCAATCAAAAGAGTCATGTATACAATCTTGAACCAATCCACGCAACTTGGACTTGTGTAATCTGAGCCTAGGGTCTTGAATCCCAGCTTGAGCGAGGTACAAATCTAATATGTGAATAGATGTGCTAAAGTCGAGCATACTAGAAAATCACTTGATTACTAGTCAATGATGTAAACCGTTAACAAGCGTGAGAGAGACCATCAATAATGTCAATGGTTCTTAAGGTATTGCTAGTACAATCCATGAAGTGTGAAGCATGATCTGAAGTCGAACACCCATGAAATCACCTGATCAAAGGCCAATAGTGAAAGTCCATCATCGAATGCAAATAATATGCCATTAAGGCATGCGAGCTCCAAGGTATCCAAAAGGAGTCTCTAGATCAACTTCCCGGATAATGAGCTAAAGTCGACAAGAAATGATCGGTCGAAGGATGACCATAATGTTTCCCACATCATTAATGTGAGACAAAGGAACAAGATGAATGTGGATGAGATAGAGAATCTGAAGAAGATGTGTAAGGACAAAAAATATAGAAGGATTAAGCTCTTGAACATATCAACAACACGACTCTAGAGTTTCGCAGCATTTTGGTACCAAGGAATCAAAGGTCATGATGATTCAGTAAGGATCAAACAGAATGAGGGAAAATGGATAACCCAAAACTTGGAAGGTCAATAGTAAAGTGAGGATATCCCCACCCTACACAAAGCAGAAAGAGTGTCGATGTTCAAGAGCGATAAGCTACCATAATAATTAATACAACCAATGGAATACTTCCAAATTTTCCCCCACCATTTCTGGCGAGTACCCCAATTATTTTTGGAACACAAGCTTGAAAGGGATAGTATATGCTTGTAATATAAGTTTGTCCTTCAGACAAATCTAACCAAGTAAATTTTAATGAGCCCCAGGAAGGAGAAGCTCAGTATCATCATGATGACAAGTCCAATGTCATCAGGGTTTAACGAGTCCGATATAGGTAAAACTCCAAGTTTTTTTCATATTTAGAGAGTTTGAAAAAGACATGGAAAAGAAAACTCCAAAGGTCCCTTTTCATAAACTTGTCCCTAAAATCTGAAAAGGTAGAAAAAATACCCAAGGGAACCGATTGACCATGATAGATTAATGTATACCTTTTTCGTAAGTAATCTATCCCAGTCCATAAAAGGGGTAAACTTATATTGGGTAGATGATGCTTCACAGCCTTTAACGAGTTCAAAGTGACAAGAGCTCGACAATCTTTTCATGTTTCGAGAGTCAGAAAAGAGCTTAAATATGACTCCCCATTTTTATTCTCTTTAACAAGTAAAAAAGGGAAAAATACTTGGAAATATTTTCATCTTTTATGAGTCAGAAAAGAGCTTAAAGGTGACTCGTCTTGGAGGAACGAGTGGTATAAAGGGTAACAACTAGTTCTAGCAATGGTGGGACTACTCAAAACATGTAATAGTTAAGAGGCTAGCTAATAAAACCACTCATTGTTGTGGTCCCTCAAGAAAGGAAAAATGACCAAGTGAAAGCATATGATCGGCCAAAGAGATGGTGACGATGGAATGAAACAACCAAGGCTCATCTAACATAAATTAGCTGATAAAAATGGAGATCACGAGGGTTAAAATGGAGAACCGCATTCATTTTTACACAAGCTTGAACGATGGAGAACTCTGCTTGGATTCGGTTTCATGTTTACAAAAGATTGAAATGAAAAAACTATGATTGCTATAAGTTTAGATGCCCCCATCATAATGACTCAAATGAGGTACATGGCCCCCAAGCTTCATGTCATCCAACTAGGTGAATGGAATGAATGTTCATTTGCGAGATCTTGGAAAGACTCGACTGGGATTTTACGAGACTCTATCTGAAAAGGGGGTTGCTTGATTTTTAATGAGGTTTACATAGTAAAAGAACTATCCTCAAGTGTTAGGTCCCTATAATACTATTGATTACCCCATTACTATTGTATTTGTATCCCTTATTAATATTTTTGTGCCCCTGTTGTCCCCATTTTGTTATTACTGTGCCCCACAGAATCCCTCTATTGTTATTTTTGTGCCTTTATATTATTATTGTTAGGTCGGTTGGGTTATATTGTGACTCCTTAGACTTCTATATATAGAAAGGAGGTTTGTCATTTGAGTCATCAAAGAATCATTCATTTGTGTAATGTAAAGGAGGTTGCCCCCTTGAAGAGGCTAAATTCTAACGCGTTGATCTATCTTTTCTATCTTTCTGTGAGCTGGTTTCATAACATTGTGGTATCAGAGCTTTGGATTCTAGGGTTTTGCTGCTCCAAATAGGTCATCGTTGAATTTTCTCTATAACTTTTTGTCTGCGACATTTCAAAAGTGAAAAAAAACCCATTTGAGAAGAAATCACACCGAACCTCGGGTCTGAAGTTCAGAGCTTGTCACGCTATATTTGCGGAGATATGATTTGAGGAATTTGGTCTTTTTGCAGACTCCGGAATCACATTCCAAACAGGTGACACGGGGAAATCATCATAACTTTTTCTCTGAGCATCAAATTGAAATTTTGTAAGAAGGTAGAGAAAAATAATGGACTGTAGTTTCTTGTATATAGTGTTTAGAGCCAAAGGTCAAAATAGGGATACATGTCATGTTGTACAAGTTCGCTCTACTAAACTAGTCTATAATCAGGTCATTGTGGGAGATTTAGCATAACTCTTCCTTGGAGAATCCAATTGGGATAAAAATGGTGGCATTGGAAAGAGGACAAAGAGGGTTACTGTAGATTACATGTTTAGAATTGGATGATCCAAAATTATAGAGATACATCAGAGGCAATATCGAGCTCCTACAAAGTGAAAAAAGTTGTGTAGATTTTTTTAAATTTTTGCTTATGCTTGGTTTGAAAAATTATTTTGAAGGAATTCGAAGGGCATAGTAGAGCATTATTATCAGTAACTGATGCCCCGAGGAAAGAAAATGCAAACACCTAGTAAGAAACCTAAAAGCTCTAGCATGACTCATGAAGAAGAGGAAGAAATGCTACATGATATATCAAAATTACAAGACCAAGTGCAACAAATTTCACTCTCACAAAAGCTAACAGAAGCTAAGATAAATGGCGTGGAATATAAGATAAAGGGTGTGGAAGCTAAGATGAATGGCGTGGAATATAGGATTGACGATTTGAAGGTAGATTTGAAGACAAATTTGAAAAATTTTCTACAAGAAATAATTACTAATGGTGAAAGGGTAGTAAAGGAACTCATGATGCGAACAAAAGAAATGTTAATCATGATTTCATAGACTCTAATGTTGGATCGAAGACCCACCATATTCCAAAAATTGATATGAGGAAGTTTGATGGCAATGATCCTACAACATGGATATTACAGATGGAGCAATTTTTCAATCTCAATAATGTGCAAAACACACAAAATGTATGTATTACAACTTTATATTTGGAACCAAATCAGTTTGTATGGTATCAATGGCTTTTCTCTCATAAACAAATTATCACTTGGGCAATTTTTATGAAATAATTATAGCACATGATGAGGATACAAAATGCAACACTTTTTTTAGCCAATTGATAAGTCTCAAACAAAAGGGTTTTATAATGGAGCACATTGAAGAATTTCAAAAATTGAACATAATGGTAAAAGATATTCTAGAGGAGCATAGGATTGACGTGTTCATAGGGACTTTAAAGGATAATATCCAACATGATGTTTGCCTTTGGGAACTTGATTCATTAGAGAAGGCATTCAGGTTAGCAAGAAAAATGGAAAGCAAAATTAATGCAACCAGGAAGCATACCACTCACAACTATAAGGATGGAAGTGCTATTGCCCCTAGTCTTCCACAACCTATAAGGTTGACACCACAACAATTAGAAGAAAAAAGAGAAAAAGGGCTTTGTTACAATTGTGATAGAAAATACACTAAAGGTAATAAGTGTGCTGAGAAGAAATTATTCTACATAGATTGTGAAGAGGAAGAAGAAAAGGAGCAAGAAAGGTCAAAAGAAGAGGAAATATTCCCGCAACAAAGCCTAGATAAAGAAGAAATGAATCTAACCATATCTTGTAATGCATTGGCTAGAATTACCACTCCTCAAACCATCAAGATAGAAGGACAAATCAAGAAGAAAAAGGTAATAGTGTTGATTGATTCAGGAAGTACCCACAATTTTATTCATTGTAAGGTGGAAAAAGAATTGAATTACTTCCTATATCCAGCACCAGAGTGTTAAGTGATGGTTGCAAATGGAGGAACAATAAATTTCTCTGGAAAGTGCTATAATATCAAGCTATCCATGGGAGAATATGTATTGACTAGCCCAATGCTTTCCATTCCAATGGGAGGTGCTGATGTTGTACGAGGAGTCCAATGGGTACAATAGCTTTTAATTTTCAAGAACTTTTCATCAAATTTTCTGCCAAAGGAAAGGAAGTTGAATTAAGGGGTATTGCAGGGAAACTAGGAAAGGTAATTAGCTCTGACAGTATGACAAAGCTTCTAAAAAAGGAACAAAGAGGTGTAATTGCACAATTATGTTCGCTAGATGTTTCCACATCGAAATCATCTATTTCTCCAGATCTCTAAAAAGTCTTGGACAATCATTCCAAGGTATTTGAGACTCCCAAATGTCTCCCACCTATTCATGATCATGATCATGCTAATCATCTGATTCTAGGAAGTGTTCCTCCAAACATCAAGCCTTACAGATATCACTATGCCCAAAAGACTGAAATTGAATGTATGGTTGCAGAAATGCTAGAGGTTGGTATAATTCAACCTAGTCAAAGTTGTTTCTCTACTCTAGTAGTATTGGTGCACAAGAAGGATGGATCATGGCGGATGTGTTTGGATTATAGGGAGTTCAACAAGCTCACTATTATAGACAAGTTTCCCATTCCTGTCATTGATGAATTACTGGATGAATTGCATGGATCAATTTAATTCACCAAGTTGGATCTTCGTTCAAGATATCATCAAATCATAATGAAGACTGAAGACATTTCAAAAATAGCATTTATAACTCAAGAGGGTCATTATGAATTTTTGGTAATTCCTTTTGGCCTTACCAATGCACCTTCTACATTTCAAGGTTTGATGACTTCCGTTTTCAAACCCTTAGAAAATTTATGTTAGTACTTTTTGATGATATACTAATCTACAACAAATCTCTGAAGGATCATGTTGAACATGTTGATAGGGTGCTACAACTATTGGAGGAGAAACAATTATATGCAAAAAGATCCAAATGTTTCTTTGGAGTACAAGAGGTGGAATATCTGGGTCATATTGTATCTCATGAAGGAATTAAGGTAGAATCCTAGCAAAATTAAAGCCATTAAGGAATGGAAAATCCCCACATCCATAAAGCATCTGCGAGGATTTCCTCGGGTTGATAGGGTATTATCGCAAGTTTGTTAAGAATTATGGGATAACAACAACACCTCTAACAACATTATTAAAGAAAGATGCATTTTCATGGACTCTAGAAGCAATAAAGGCCTTCGAACATCTTAGAGAGGAAATGTGCCAAGCACCGGCCTTAGCTACACCAGACTTCACAAAAACATTTATTGTGGAATGTGATGCTTCAGGAAATAGAATTGCTGCTATTTTAATGCAAGATGAAAGACCCATTTCTTTTGAAAGTCGTCCAATCAAGGGAAAGTTTTGGCAATACTACATGCACTTAAGAAATGGCGACCCTACCTAATGGGAAGACATTTCAAGGTAAATATGGATCATGATAGCCTTAAATATTTTTTAGAACAAAGATTATCCTCTGAAGAGCAACGAAATTGGGTCGCAAAGATGTTGGGTTATGACTTTGAAATCATCTACAAAAAGGGAAACAAAATGTGGTGGCAGATGCACTCTCAAGGAAGGATGAAGATGTGGAAGCATTGTTGTGTTCCATTTCTATTATCCAATCAGATTGGATAAATGAAGCAAGGGAGGAATGGAAGAATGATGAAGAAGTGTGGGCACTTATTCGAAGATTACAACAAGATTCCAATACGTCTGATACATTTAGTTGGAAAAATGATTCGTTATGGTACAAAGATCACTTATACCTCTGTAGGAATTCCCAACTCAAACAAAATATTCTTATGGAATTGAACACTTCTCCCTTAGGAGGGTACTCAGAATTTTTAAAAACTTACCACAGGGTTAAGAAGGAATTTTTTTGGGATGGCCTTAATTCGGATATTCAAAAGTTTTTGGCGGAATGTTTGGTTTGCCAACAAAATAAAGTTGAAACAATTAAGACCCCAGGTCTATTACAACCTTTATCCATTCCAAGCCAATGTTTGGAGGAGGTTTCAATGGATTTTATCACAAGTTTACCCAAGACTGAGGGAAAGAGTGTCATCATGGTGGCAGTTGACAGACTTACCAAGTATGCACACTTTTGTGCATTATCACATCCATTTAAAGCTAGTACAATCTCTATTGCAATTATGGAAACAATTCAAAAGCTACATGGAAACCCAAAGATTATTTTAAGTGACAAAGATCCTATTTTCACTGGAAATTTTTGGACACAATTATTTTCTTGTCTTGGTACTCAGTTAGCTCATAGCTCATCTTATCATCCTTAATCTGATGGGAAAACTAAGATAGTAAAAAAAATGTTTGGAAAGATATCTTCGTTGCTTTGTATCTAATAAACAAACATAATGGGTTAAATGGTTGCCTCTTGCTGAATGGTGGTATAACACTTCCTTCCATACAGCAACAAAAATGACCCCATTTATGGCACTTTATGGATATCAGCCACCATCCATCACATCATATTTAAGAGAAAATTCTAAGGTTCAAGTAGTGGAACATCACATTGAGCATCAACAAAAAGTCCTCCAACTCCTAAAGGATAACCTCATGTTGGCACATAATAGAATGAAACAAAAGGCAGATCAACATCTCAGTGAAAGAAGTTTTGATGTAGGTGATTGGGTATTCCTATGGCTACAACCATATAAACAAATGTCCCTCAAGCAAGCTAAGAAGGATAATAAATTATCACCAAAGTATTATGGTCCATGCAAGGTGTTGCAAAAGATTGGTACTATGGCATACAAATTGGAGCTTCCTATAGCTTCTCGAGTGCACCCATTTTGCCATGTTTCATGTTTAAAGGTTATAGGCGACAAGCTCCTAGTTCAAACAATATTGCTAGAACTTGGCGAGGAAGGAAAAATTATATTGGAACCAGAAGCAGCCACAGAAACAAGAACTCGACAGCTACAAAATCGATCAATTTCGGAGTATCTCATCAAGTGGAAGAACTTATCCGCTGAAGCTTCCACATGGGAGGATGAGAATTTTATACAGAAGCATCCAGAACTACTCAAGCATTGAAGGCAACACTTTTTTTTAAGGAGAGGGGTATGTTAGGTCACTATAATACTAGTGATTACCCCATTACTATTATAGTTGTATCCCTTATTAATATTGTTGTGCCCCTATTGTCCCCATTTTGTTATTACTATGCCCCATAGAATCCCTCTATTATTATTTTTTGTGCCTTTATATTATTATTGTTAGGTCGGCTGAGTTATATTGTGACTCCTTAGACTCCTATATATAGAAAGGAGGTTTTTTCATTTTAATCATCAAAGAAAATTCATTTGTGTAATGTAAAGGAGGTTGCCCCCTCGAAGAGGCTGAATTCTAAGGCACTGATCTATCTTTTCTACATTTTTGTGAGCTGGTTTCATAACATCAAGACCCTTATTTCATATTTTAATGAGATTGACACAAGACAAATAACTATCCTCATAACTCCTTGTTTCATTTTTGAACGAGCTTGACATAAGACAAAAACTATGCTCACACCTTTTGTTTCATTTTTTAACGAGGTTCACACAAGACGAGGAACTATCTTCATGACCCCTTGTTTCATTTTTTAACGAGGTTGACACAGCACCAGGAACTATCCTCATGACCCCTTTTTCATGGACCATATAAGGACATGGCTCCCAAGAGGTCTTCACTAGACGGAAGGACCACACTTTGGGAGGAATACATGTCGTTTGGTACCAAAGACAAATCGGGTTCCAATGCCCCCAATACATAATGTACTATACCATTTGTGTGATCATCAGCAGATGCGGAGACGGAACGGGTAGCCACATAATTAACCTATGGCGGGGAAGGTACTGCTTGCAAACAAGAGACGATAGGGGATCATGGTTGCAAAGGAGACACCTGATGACCAATGAACAATAGTTGATCAATAGTCATAATTCTTCCTTCGTGCGGAAAACAAATCACATGGAAAAGTGAAGAAACAAGAGCTCCCATGACATACACATAGTCGCATTCAAGGAGGAGATTGAAATCTAACGGACCTTGGACTACCATCACATCTATATAGACGATATTTCCTCCCAAAGTAATAGGGAACATCAAAAGGATCCATAATGGTTGAATGGTTCCTTCGCTGAAAGCCAATAGGTTCTGGGTGACCGGCAGAAGCTATGGGGAGCCCAAAGCTTGCCAAGTAGTAGAAGACATGATCCCAATAGATGCACCTTGTTAGGTCCCTATAATACTAGTGATCACCCCATTACTATTGTAGTTGTATCCCTTATTAATATTGTTGAGCCCCTATTGTCCCCATATTTTTATTACTTTGCCCCATAGAATACCTCTAATGTTATTTTTGTGGCTTTATATTAATATTGTTAGGTCGGCTGGGTTATGTTGTGACTCCATAGACTCCTATATATAGAAAGGACATTTTGTCATTTGAATCATCCAAGAATTGTTCATTTGTGTAATGTAAAGGAGGTTTCCCCCTCGAAGAGGCTGAATTTTAAGGCGTTGATCTCTCTTTTCTATCTTTTTGTGAGCTGGTTTCATTACATTTGGTATCAGAGCTTTGGATTCTAGGGTTTCGTTGCTCCAAATAGGTCATTGTGGAATTTTCACTATAATTTTTTTTTTGCAACTTTTTAGAAGCGGAAAACAAAACCCATTTTGAGAGGAAATTGCGCTGAACCTGGGGCCAAATTTCAGAGCTTTTTGCGCTATATTTGTGGCGATATGTTCTGAGGAAGTTGGTCTTTTCACAGACTCCTGAATTACATTCCAAACAGGTGACCTGGGTTAAATCATCATAACTTTCTCTCTGAGCATTGGATTGAAATTCTGTAAGAAGCTACAAAAAGAGAACAGACTATAGTTTCTTGTAAATATTTTTCAGTGCCATAGATTGAAACAGTGACACATGGCACTTCATACATGTTCACTCTTCTGGAAAGGTCTATAATCGGGTCATCTAAGGAGATTGTGCATAACTCTTTCTTGGAGAATCCAATTTGGATCAGACTGGTGGCATTGGAAAGAGGACGCAGAGGGCTACTACAAGTCACAATTTCAGAACTGGATGATTTGAAATTACAGAGATACATCAAGTTCAATATCAAGCTCCTACAAAGTGAAAAAAGGTGTGTAGTTTTTTTAAATTTTTGCTTAAGCTTGGTTTGAAAAATTAGTTTGAAGGAATTCAAAGGGCATATTAAAGCATTATTATCGGTAATTGATGCCCCAAGGAAAGAAAATGCAAACACCTACTAAGCAACCTGAAATATCTCGCATGACTCATGAAGAAGAGGAAGAAATGCAACATGATATATCAAAATTACGAGACCAAGTGCAACAAGTGTCACTTGCACAAAAAGTAACAGAACCTAAGATGAAATATGTAGAAGCTAAGATGGATGGTTTAAAGAAAGGTGTAGAAGCTAAGATGGATTGTTTAAAGAAAGGTGTAGAAGCTAAGATGGATGGCATGGAAGCTAAGATGAATGGCATGGACGCTAAAATAGATGGCATGGATGATAAGATGGAAGAATTAAATATAAATATGAATAAGTTGCTACAAGAAATGGTCACTAATGGTGAAAGGGTAGTAAAGGAAAACTCATGATGAGAACAAAAAAAATGTTAATCATGATTCCATAGACTCTAATGTTGGATCGAAGACCCACCATATTCCAAAAATCGAAATGAGGAAGTTTGATGGCAAGGATCCTGCAACATGGATATTATAGATGGAGCAATTTGTCGATCTCAATAATGTGCAAAACACACAAAAGGTACGTATTTCAACTTTATATTTGGAACCAAATTAGTTTGTATGGTATCAATGGCTTTGCTCTTGTAAACAAATCATCACTTGGGCAATTTTTATGGAAGAATTGACAGCACATTATGAGGATACAAAAAGAAACACTTTTTTTAGC
>APFE031516067.1:16011-33418 GCA_000404065.3 Pinus taeda | reverse complement strand
AAGTCTCTCTTAGTGTTTCTTATATTAGTAATTACACTAGTTGGTGCCAGAATGGTAGATAGCATATAGATAGGGATACTTTGGAGGATAGCCTTAGTGAGAATCAGTATCCCTGCTAGATTTAGTGCTATGTTTTTCCATTTGCTAATCTTATCTTTTAGCTTATTAAGAACAGGGTCCCATATATCCTTGTGTAGCAGTTTGTCAGTGGGAGGAACTCCCAGGTACTTTGCAAGCAGTGACTCCCTTTGAAAGCCCAAAATTCTAGAAATATTTCTTTGTATTGAAATATCCGTATTGAAAAATAAAATCTTAGATTTAGTAAGACTTACCTCTATGCCAACTACCCTAGCAAACTCACTCAGAATCTGTTTGAATGCTTTGGCTTCCTTGACAGTGGGTGTGTCGTGAAGCATAGTATCATCCACAAACTGTTGATGTGTCACTATGTCCCTACCTTAAGTGAGTCTCAGACCCTGAATTCTCCCTTCATCCTTAGCATCTCTTATTGCTCTCCCTAACCCTTCCATCATTAGAATGAAAAGGAAAGGAGAAAGAGGATCTCCTTGCCTGAGACCTCTAGAAGGCTTGAAGGTTTTGGAAGCCGAGCCATTGAAAAGAATTGAACAACTGGTATTGGTAACTAGCGCCATAACCCATTTAATCCAATTGTAATCAAAGTCGTAGGGTCTTAATATTGCTCTTATGTACGACCAACTAAGTTTGTCATAGGACTTTTGTATGTCCAGCTGCATTATCATTCCTGCCTGTTTGTTGGTAATGAGTGATTGAACCACTTCATGTGCTTGAATTATATCATCTAGAATTTGTCTTCCTTCCACATATCCCGTTTGCTCCTCTAACACTAAGGTTGGGAGGAGTGTTTTGAGACGGTTGCAAATGACTTTGGATATAATTTTGTATATCACATTGCATAATGCTATAGGTATAAATTTGTCTGGAGAGGTGGCCTTTCCCTGTTTGGGGATTAAGGCTATGAAAGATTCATTGAGCGCCTTTAAGACTGTCTTAAATCTTAAAGAGTCTTCCACAAACTTTGGGATGTCCTATTTCAGTATCCTCCAACAAGCTTTGAAAATTCCATATTAAAGCCATCTAGGCCTGGTGCTTTCCCATTTTTCAACTCTTTCATTACTTCCTCAATTTCTTCCTCTATTACTCATGTGTGAGATTGTAATTATCTTCTCTGGTAACCAATTTAGGAATGTACTGAGTAAATCTTTTTGTAAACAGGTACCCGTCTTCTGAGGATTCCTCAGTAATTTGCTGAAAATGCTGGAGTAGAACCTTCTCCATCTCTTCATGAGTGTTTCTCTCTATTCCATGCTGATCTTTAAGTTCCACAATTCTATTGTTGTTTCTGTGAGCTATTGTTGATCTGTGAAAGAATTTGGTGTTTCTCTCCCCTTCTTTAATCCATTGTACTCTAGATTTCTGTTTCCAGAATATTTCCTCTTGAAGACATCTGTTGTCCCACTCCTACTAGAGTGACTCTGCCATCTCTTTCCTTTCATCTATATAGCCTTATGTGATAAGAATCTGGCTTATTTCCTTTAGTTTCTTTTCCACATCGCCGATAGCTTTGAAGATGTTAACCAATTCCTTTTTGTTCCACTCTTTCAGTTTCCTTTAATGTCTTCGAACCTGTTATGTAGAAGGAACATCTTTGTACCTTGAAGGTGAAGCTCTTCCTTCCACCATTTTTCAATGTTTGTGAGGAAATCTGAATGTGTGAGCCACGCGTTCTCAAACCTGAAGGGGGTGTTCCTAGGCTTACGAAAAGGAGAAGCTTCCAATTGGATAGGCGAGTGAACTTAACCCCCATAAGGTAGTATGAGTGCAGTAATGTTGCCTCCCCTGAGAAGAAGTTCCTCAGAAACAATAAATCTATCCAATTTTGAGGCTACATGGGTACAACCCCCTCTTTCATTATTCCAAGTGAAGATTCCATTGCTTGTTTATATATCAACCAACTTCATATTGGTGATGAAGTTCTGGAAGGCAACTAAGTCTCTACCGAGAGTTTTTGTTCCTCCTTTCTTCTCCATGAGTGATTTTTTTATGTTAAAATCAATTCCAAGAATCTAGGGTAGCACTAGGTATCTCTTCTTCATATCCTCCAGTGTTGTGAGGAGTTGAAGTTTGTCCTCCATTGGATGTGGACCATAGACATTGTTGATTATATAACATTGTTTGTCACCCACCGGTTGGAAAATCAGAGAAAGGTGATGTCTGGATGCCTCCACATCAATCACACCAAATTTCCGTGGTTCCCATAGAGTGAGAATGCCACCAACAGTTTTATTTGCCTTAACTTCAACGTATTCATATCTATTTAACCATTCGCTATGATTTTCGCGGATCCTCTCCACTAAGCATTTTGTCTCCTGTATGCATATTATGTCAGGATTTTCCTCTCTGATCCTTTTACTTAGATTCCTCTATTTTCTTCTGCTCCCTGGTCCTCTAATGTCCCAGGTTGTGATTTTCATTGAGGTGGGGTTATAGAGGAGTAACTGGAAATCTCTTTCATCCTTCCTAAGTCAATCATGAGTTTGCCACACTCCAATAGTAGTTCTTTCTGTCATTTTCTTCCCCTCCTCTTGCCTGGATTCTTTGTTAGTTTTCCTGTTATTAATCCTATTGAGGAAGTCCCTTTGTTTTCCTTGTTTTCATGTCCTCTTTTGACTCCTGCAGGTGTTTGATGTGACGTGTTGAGGAATATTTGTTGGACCTTGTCCACATCCTCCTGAGGGATGGAGTTTATTCCTAGGTTTCCTCTTTGTTCTAGAAACTTTTCTAGCTCTAGGTTCTCCCTTTCCACGATCTCCTGTAAGTCTTGATCCTCTATACTACTTTCACTTTGAGTCACTTCCTAGTCTTTTTCTATTTCCATTTTCATTATGTTCCTCAGTGAACTCCCTGTTGGTCTCTTTTCCTTTCCCCCTTGTTGTCTGATTCTCTGTACTCTCTTGATCCTCTTCTTCTGCTTCTTTTTCTCCTAAGATCTCAAAACTATTGTAACATTTTCTTTTGTTATCATTCACAATAGGGTTATTTTGTGTCTTCCTTCCCCCTCCTTTTCCTTTTCCTCCTACTTTGGTGAAACCTGTTTGGTCTTTCCCTTTGCCGATATTTAGGTTTTCATCCCTTCTATTAAGAGGACAGTCTCTAGATAGGTGCCCATGCTCATGACATTTGTGACATCTAAACGGAATATGTTCATAGTCAACTGCTTGAACCCATTCCTCATTATATACTTCTAGAATGACCTCATCTGGAAGGGCTCCTGATAGGTCCATCTCCACACATATACGGGCATAGGATGTATATTTTCCCCATAGGGTTGCCTCTTAAATTTTTAAGAAATGACCCAATTTATTGCCTATAGCTTTTAAATATTCTGGCATCTAATAATCTAAACGTAAGGAGTATATTCTAATCCATACTGGTACCAAAGTGAAGGTTTCTTGTTCTGGCACGAAGTTCATCATCCATGGCCACATATAGAGACAAGTAGCTGCAAAGAAGTATGGTCCTCCTTGAAAAATCATGTCTCTCTCTTCCATATTCGCAAACACCACAGTAAAAAAACCTTTGGATCCCAGATGTATATTTAACTCCCCCTTTGGTTTCCAGTTGTATTTTATCCAGGTGTACAATACTTTCTCTAATGGCCAGATTCCCATAAATTTGCATATGATGGCATATTTTTCCATTTGATCCTTGTGCGCTTGTAGAGCTGGATCATTCACAACAACCCGAGGTTTAGTTGTGGTCTTGGGTTGACAGGGCCCCATCTTGGCTCTGTTCTCTATTCCCTGACCTCTGTCTTCCTCTTTCTCCTCCTGACGGTCTTCTTCGTGGGCCCCTTGATCTGCATGGGTTTTGCTGCCTTTTGCCTTCTGACTTTCAGTGTTTTTTGCCTCCAAGGAGTGGAGCTCCCTCCTCCCTATTCCTCCATCCGTGTATGTTGCCCTCTGTCACTCGCTTAGTTAAACCCTAGAACTCTCTCTCCCGTTCTCCCCCATCGTTTGATCGTTTCATCAAAACTCGCCATCAATTTTCCATTTGTGGTGTAGCTTTTCATGTTTAACTCATATATCACTTCTAATAATAATAATATTTTAAAAGAAAATTATAATTTAATTAATTTTATGCTTTTCTTTACATTATGACAATGTAAAATACATCAAAAGTCAATACTTTGATTGTAGTAAATGTTTACTAACTATTTAATTTATATAACTACACTAATATATATTTGGTTCGTAATTTTTTTTGTCTTTTATTATTATTTTGACATTTTATTATAATATAATTTGAAATGATTTATTATAATATAACTTGAAATTTCCTTTCAAAAGCCACAATCTTTTGAGAAAGTTCATCTGTTTTTGGAAAAAAATTACTTTATTAAAAATTCACTTTATTATTTTTTCATTGCCTTACATTATTTGTTATCCTTTGTTAAAGTTAGTTAAATTTGATGAGAAATTTTAGAATTTAATAAATAATAAACAAAATAAACCCTTTAATTTTTTCTTTCCTCAAATTCCAAAATATTCTCAAAATTTACCATTGAAATAAAAGTAAATACTAATAATAAACAATAAAACCACTCAAATCCCTGTTTCAAAGATCATGTTACCTAATAAATGTAACTCCTACTTAATGTCATCATTGTAGTTATATTTGATTAAATGTGGAGTTTCGGTGGAGATTGGTAAGGTTGCTACACATAAATATATTTTGAAGACGGTCAACTCAACAACTCGCACTGAACACTAGTGGACATACATTAAAATCCATTGGACGTCATCTTGTACTGGTCATCTTTTTTTAATTCAAGTCCATGCAATTATGCGCAGCAAGCTACAAAATGTGCAATACATCACCACGGCCATCACACCATAATCGGAATAATAAAACCTTTTAAGTTTTGGTTCAGTGACATAAAAATTGGATACTTGCTATCATGTCACAGGTGATCTATCCTAACATTTCAACTTTCACTTGGGGGATAGAAGATTGCTCTTTTAGATTATAAAGAGAGTACTAGACAATGTCCTCAATCTTATAGTGCAAGGTGTTCATAGACAATGAAACCCCTATATATCTCCTATAATACTGGAAATTCTCCAAGTATGGCCTCATCAACTCCAAAACAATTGTTCTAAGACCACCCTCTTGAAGGATTGCATATAATTTTCTCACAAAATTTTTGTCCTGAAGAACATTCAACGATAGGAAAAATAATCCCAAATTCTGTTGTGCAAACTAAAACTGGGCAACTTCAATAAACTAGACATCAAGGTATAACCTATACATGCTAATGACTAAGGATGGTCATTTTCAATGTCAAGAGCTTATATGCTGAAATTCATAGTTTATCTAATTAGAGGGCTATATGTGCAGTGCTTAAACTGAAGCAGGCGAGGTCGTACATTCGATATAGTTTCCAAAATTTTCCTAACCAACTAATATGGATATGATGTGTTAAATAAGTTTATTAAATACATGGTACTGCAACTTTCCTTTTTATGAGTCTCCTTTGGCTACCTAATTGAATATGATAGAAAAACAAAAATTTGAACTTCAATCTAACTATAAAGTGACTTCTAAGTCTCAAATCTATAAAAATAATGATTTTTAAGTTCCTAATGTGTAAAAGAAGGTTCAAAATGTATGTCAAAGAGGTGGATCCAATTCAAAGATCATGGCACAAATTTAGTCGAGTTGTATAATATATTTTGTATTAATTTAGAGTTGAGAATATATTAAAATGTTTCTTTTTCAAGAGACAAAGGCAATGGAAAGATCAACGACATGGTCTTCTCCCTACTTTAGAAACCTTTGAAATATTCCTTACATTAGACAAATAGATCTAGAAAATGAATCCCTATACATAGTGCTAGAACTCACAAGTATTTTACTACAAATAGAGCACCACTCTAAAAATTCTATACTCTCTATCACAAAAACATAAATGTGAAAATATACTAGAATTGACATAAAAATGACTCAAAATAACATACATTATATTCTATGTTATTGCCTTAGAACATTTGCCTTACAACATATAATACAATTACTAAATAAGATTCTAAGAAATTTAGATAAGCCGTAAATAGTATAACTAAAACATTTAAATAGGTCCACCTAAGGAAACTATTATGATTTCATAATATCATTTTATTATATTATATAAAAAAACAACCCAATGTAAAATTTTTATGTATATAATTAAGATTCCATGAATTTGGACAACCAAGAAATCATATAACGATATGTTTGAAAGTATTTATTATTTCCTTGAGATGGTAGTGGTTATTATTTATTTTCTAGCTTTATTAACTAACTATTGGTTTAGGTAATAAACTTACCTGAAATTTATCATATATATGGCGAAGATTCCAAAATGGTTAGACAAACAATAAATCATACCGTGAAATGATAAAGTTAAAAGGAAGATGGCAGTATTTAATTGCTTTCTTCCAGTTTTAGAAAGGAACCAACTAGTAGTTTATGTAGGAATTAAACTTTTTGGAAATTTTCTCATATATAAAATCAGAGCATGAAATGATCAGAATTTAAAAGTCAAATGGAAGTACTATTATTTCGTCTCTTCCATTTTTTAGTAACGAGCTACGTGTTAGTTTATATCGAAAACATGTTTATGCGAATTTTCTCATATATAAAATGAAGATTCAAAATGGTTACACAAACAATAACTCGTCACATGAGATGTTCGTAATTGTAAAACGTAAGTATTATTTTCTTTGTTCTGCTTTTAGGTAGGAAACGAACGATCAGATAAGTTTGTATTTTAGTTAGGCTTTAATGGGTTAGTGGGAAGTTGCCAGTTATTCCTGTTCTCTCTTCTCTTAGCCTTTGGTTGCCAAGCTCCTGTAAGTTTTCGTTGTTTACCTACTACCTACTACGTTCCTCATAGAAAGAATAAATAAATAATTCGGTTAATGAATGTTAAAAAATGTAATGACAAGACAATTCCATCAACATATCGTTAAAATACGCGACCAATACTTATTCATAAACGACCTACTCCGTCTCAGGTTCTTCCGACATAATATTCTGGTTAGAAGCAACAATAGTGTTTACCTACTGTGTGCATCATATCAGGAATTGATAAGAGCATGCAATTGAAATAATCAGTTCATTTAATTAATGCCTGTGAAATGTTTATGACAGATAAAAGGCAAAACCAATACTTATAGATCACTTACTACGTATCAGTTGCTTCTTACATATGTGGGGCGTTGTGTAACTCTTTGAAGTTTCAGTTTTGGCCATCTATTGGGCTATATTATAACTTTTCATTCTTTATCTCGATGTTATAACTTCATATTTTTTTGAATAGCTAAATAAATCTATATCTTATAAATTTGGATTACACAAATTTTATTATTCAAGTCTGTAATTTTAACCAACCAAAGATTTAAAAAAATAATTTAAAATATTGCCAACTCACCTAATTATTATATTGATAAGTGTGTTATTTTAAAATAGGGTTATCAATAATTATTAATTAGATGGTAGAGATTTAACTTGCATAATATTTTAGAATATTTTTACTAATAGCCACAAATTAAAACTTGAAATTTATCTTCAATGTAGTTATGTTCTTTCTGTCCTTTTAATTAAATTGATTAATTGAAAAAATGTAACATGAACATATGGCATATGAATATATGTTATGAATTTTTGGGCATGTGATATTAGCAAAGCATGATAATATTATAGTATTTTAACAAAGTCTATTTACAAATTAAGAATCTCTATGATAAATTGGGATGAATCTCCATAATAAATTAGAATGAATCCCCATCGTAGAAAATATTTTGCACATGTTACAACAAATGCCCAGAGGCACAAACTCCCTCAAAGGGGAGTGAAGAAACCCAATGTACCCAACAAAATCATCCATAAATCAGAGAGAGACAAGGCCTAGACTGCCGGGAACTAAGAGAGGGCCAGTGGATCGAAAGTCCGCTCTCTAAAACCAACCAACGAACAGTCGTCAAACAATCTGACAGTCAAGAAACGACCCACGTAGGGGCGAAATCACCAAGAAACCTTAAAGTTGTCTGATCAATGCTGACCGTTGATCTTTTTTTCTTGATCCAACAGTTGGAGTCCATATCACGTGGCCTAAAAAGCCCACTGAATACCTCACGATGAGGATGGTTTGCTTTTTCGGTCCTCTGCCACGTGTTGCTTCCTGAATGGAATCACTGGCTTTTCCTTAAAACCATTTTTGGTTTGGAAGGCATCCGATGAAGGTGGGAAACCATTAGTGGTTTTATATTTTCAAGCCCACCAACATGGCCACCAAAAGGTGGCCGTTGATCTTCCCTCTCCAGATCTGACAGCCATAGATCTAACCGGACCCTACGCTTGCACACTAAAAACCTTAAAATTGCACTATCAACGTTGACCATTGATCTGTTCTTTTTCATCCAATAGCTGGAGTTCATAACACACGGCTTAAAAATCCCACTGAATACCACATTATGAAGGCATTTTTCTTTATCAGTCCTCCGCCACGTGTTGATTCCTGAATGGGATCGCTGGCTTTTCCTTAAAATCATCTTTGGTTTGGAAGGCGCCCGATGAAGGTGGGAAACCATTACTGGTTTTATCTTTTCAGCCCCACCAACATGCACACCAAAAGGTGGCTGTTGATTTTCCCTCTCTAGATCCAACGGCCACAGATCAAATCAGACCCCCCCCTAGACACTAAAAACCTTGAAGTTGCATGATCAACACTAACCATTGATCTGTTCCTTTTGATCCAATGGATGGAGTCCATAACATGCGGCTTAAAAAGCTCGCTGAATACCACGCAATGAAGGTGGTTTGTTTTATCAATCCTCCGCCACATGTTGATTACTGAGTGGAATTTCTGGCTTTTCTTCAAAATTGTCCTTTGTTTGGTAGGTTCTCAATGAAGGTGGTAAACCATTAGTGGTTTTATTCTGTTGGGCCCACCAACCTGCACATCAAAGGGTGGTCATTGATCTACCCTTTCCATATCTGACGACCATAATCATTGTCCAATCATCTTGACATGTCGCCTTCTAAATGGTATCACTTGTCTTCTAGGAAAACTTATCTCGAGTCAGAGGTTCCGTGCAGTTTTGACCCCAGTAATTCCTTCCATGGACGAGTTCGTATTCCGTGGAAACATTCCTCCTGTGACGAGTTATCTTCTGTCTCGATAACCTATTGTGCATCTCCACTAATAGGCCTTCTGAAGGGAACTTATCCATCATTATCATGGAGCAACATTCTGTCTCTTGATTTTTCTTGATACTGTTGTTGGTCGCTGAGGGTCCTGGATGAGCATCCCTCCTTCAACCTGTCATCCGGTATCTCCTCCCACCAACAGCACAAGTCGATATGCTTGTTTCGTACCCCCTCATTAGCAAGTCAGTCCGCAACTTTGTTGGCTTCCCTACGAACATGGACCAACCTAAGAGTTCTCAATGTTCTTTGGTGTGCTTGAATTCTTTGGTAGACTTGCAAAAGCCGTCAGTGTTCTAAGATTTTCTATGGAGCAGTGCCAACATTTATCCTCTTCACTGTGTTAATGACTAATTCTATGTTAGCATCAATGATGACATTCTGAATGTTATACTTGATTTGTATTTCCAAGCATGATTCCATCACCGTGAGGTCAACCATATTGTTGGTTGCTTTTCCTAGATAACTGTGGAAGATGACTTGTATGTTTCCTTCCTCATCTCTCAAGACCCCTCCATATCCTGCTTCTCCCGGATTCCCTTTTGATGCCCCATATATGTTAAATTTTAAAGAGCCATGAGAAGGGGGTTGCCATGAAGACTTTTCTGCTGAGGTACTCTTGTTGATCTGCACAGATCCCAGAGGGGCATGAATCTTGAGCTCTAACTTCTCCAATATTCTAGCTCTTTTTGTCTGAGGGGTTTGCCGGAAGCTACACCTCCTAGTATATGAAGAGTCTCTTTGAATTGTTTAAGGATTAGCTTAAGGATGATACTCACCTGGCTCGCTTTTCCTTGAAAATCATGTTGTTGTGCTCCTTCTAGACATTCTAGATTATGAATCCTAGGGTCAGCATCCAAGCGGAGTTAATGATCTTATTATCCGAAAAAAAATTCCACCAATTCTTCAAAGTAGTAAAGATGTCATTTACCTTTCTGTCTATATGCTCGATGACTTCTCCAACCCAATTCCAAAGTATTGTAGTGAAAGTGCATCTATTCAAGAGATGATTTATAGTTTCTTCTTGTTGTCTACATAAGCGACATCTTCAGGGGCCAACAAATCCTCTTTTTCTTAGGTTATCCCATGTCAGAATCTTGCCCTATTGAACCAGCCACTTGAACAGTTTGACTTTCATCCAATGAGGATTTTCCCAGATTTATTTCCACACCTTATAGCATTTGGAAAGTTAAGCCCTGAATCTATTGTTTTGGCTTCCTTAAGGTTGAATATGCATGCCTTGTTCTTCCCCATCTTAGTTGGTTGTTAAAGTTTGAGTTTAAGATTTGTCTCTTGCCTAAAAGATCTTTAAGGGCTATAGCTTGAGAATGCAGCATGTCCATTCCACTGTAGTTTGGAAGTTTCCATGTTCTCCATTTCTCATTTTTCCTTGATTGGTCACAATAGTCATTTACCAACTTTAATCCTTTTTTGATGGTATCGGTGTGAATGTCTACTAATTCTTCACTTTGGAGATTGTCCTCCTATTACTAATTATCCTCGGAGAACCAAGCCAGGTTACCATTTCTTATCTCCCAGAAACTATGGTTATGGACTAGGGCCCTGTTCTCCCATGCCCTATTCCAAATTGCAGAACCTTTTACTTGTCCCGTCATTCTTATTATATCCTTCTGCTGCCATTCTCTAGCATATTTTTTCTTCCAAAGTTTTGCTCAGGGGGCTTGTATTTCTTTTAGCCATCTCCCCCAGATTTTTCCACCATGAACTCTGTTAATAATGCCTGGGTCATCAAGACCCAAGCCACCATGGGACTTAGGTTTGCATACTCTATCCCATGCCACAATGGCCCATTTCTTCTTTTCTTCATCTTTCCCCCAAAGAAAGTCTCTCTTAGTGTTTCTTATATTAGTAATTACACTAGTTGGTGCCAGAATGGTAGATAGCATATAGATAGGGATACTTTGGAGGATAGCCTTAGTGAGAATCAGTATCCCTGCTAGATTTAGTGCTATGTTTTTCCATTTGCTAATCTTATCTTTTAGCTTATTAAGAACAGGGTCCCATATATCCTTGTGTAGCAGTTTGTCAGTGGGAGGAACTCCCAGGTACTTTGCAAGCAGTGACTCCCTTTGAAAGCCCAAAATTCTAGAAATATTTCTTTGTATTGAAATATCCGTATTGAAAAATAAAATCTTAGATTTAGTAAGACTTACCTCTATGCCAACTACCCTAGCAAACTCACTCAGAATCTGTTTGAATGCTTTGGCTTCCTTGACAGTGGGTGTGTCGTGAAGCATAGTATCATCCACAAACTGTTGATGTGTCACTGTGTCCCTACCTTAAGTGAGTCTCAGACCCTGAATTCTCCCTTCATCCTTAGCATCTCTTATTGCTCTCCCTAACCCTTCCATCATTAGAATGAAAAGGAAAGGAGAAAGAGGATCTCCTTGCCTGAGACCTCTAGAAGGCTTGAAGGTTTTGGAAGCCGAGCCATTGAAAAGAATTGAACAACTGGTATTGGTAACTAGCGCCATAACCCATTTAATCCAATTGTAATCAAAGTCGTAGGCTCTTAATATTGCTCTTATGTACGACCAACTAAGTTTGTCATAGGACTTTTGTATGTCCAGCTGCATTATCATTCCTGCCTGTTTGTTGGTAATGAGTGATTGAACCACTTCATGTGCTTGAATTATATCATCTAGAATTTGTCTTCCTTCCACATATCCCGTTTGCTCCTCTAACACTAAGGTTGGGAGGAGTGTTTTGAGACGGTTGCAAATGACTTTGGATATAATTTTGTATATCACATTGCATAATGCTATAGGTATAAATTTGTCTGGAGAGGTGGCCTTTCCCTGTTTGGGGATTAAGGCTATGAAAGATTCATTGAGCGCCTTTAAGACTGTCTTAAATCTTAAAGAGTCTTCCACAAACTTTGGGATGTCCTATTTCAGTATCCTCCAACAAGCTTTGAAAATTCCATATTAAAGCCATCTAGGCCTGGTGCTTTCCCATTTTTCAACTCTTTCATTACTTCCTCAATTTCTTCCTCTATTACTCATGTGTGAGATTGTAATTATCTTCTCTGGTAACCAATTTAGGAATGTACTGAGTAAATCTTTTTGTAAACAGGTACCCGTCTTCTGAGGATTCCTCAGTAATTTGCTGAAAATGCTGGAGTAGAACCTTCTCCATCTCTTCATGAGTGTTTCTCTCTATTCCATGCTGATCTTTAAGTTCCACAATTCTATTGTTGTTTCTGTGAGCTATTGTTGATCTGTGAAAGAATTTGGTGTTTCTCTCCCCTTCTTTAATCCATTGTACTCTAGATTTCTGTTTCCAGAATATTTCCTCTTGAAGACATCTGTTGTCCCACTCCTACTAGAGTGACTCTGCCATCTCTTTCCTTTCATCTATATAGCCTTATGTGATAAGAATCTGGCTTATTTCCTTTAGTTTCTTTTCCACATCGCCGATAGCTTTGAAGATGTTAACCAATTCCTTTTTGTTCCACTCTTTCAGTTTCCTTTAATGTCTTCGAACCTGTTATGTAGAAGGAACATCTTTGTACCTTGAAGGTGAAGCTCTTCCTTCCACCATTTTTCAATGTTTGTGAGGAAATCTGAATGTGTGAGCCACGCGTTCTCAAACCTGAAGGGGGTGTTCCTAGGCTTACGAAAAGGAGAAGCTTCCAATTGGATAGGCGAGTGAACTTAACCCCCATAAGGTAGTATGAGTGCAGTAATGTTGCCTCCCCTGAGAAGAAGTTCCTCAGAAACAATAAATCTATCCAATTTTGAGGCTACATGGGTACAACCCCCTCTTTCATTATTCCAAGTGAAGATTCCATTGCTTGTTTATATATCAACCAACTTCATATTGGTGATGAAGTTCTGGAAGGCAACTAAGTCTCTACCGAGAGTTTTTGTTCCTCCTTTCTTCTCCATGAGTGATTTTTTTATGTTAAAATCAATTCCAAGAATCTAGGGTAGCACTAGGTATCTCTTCTTCATATCCTCCAGTGTTGTGAGGAGTTGAAGTTTGTCCTCCATTGGATGTGGACCATAGACATTGTTGATTATATAACATTGTTTGTCACCCACCGGTTGGAAAATCAGAGAAAGGTGATGTCTGGATGCCTCCACATCAATCACACCAAATTTCCGTGGTTCCCATAGAGTGAGAATGCCACCAACAGTTTTATTTGCCTTAACTTCAACGTATTCATATCTATTTAACCATTCGCTATGATTTTCGCGGATCCTCTCCACTAAGCATTTTGTCTCCTGTATGCATATTATGTCAGGATTTTCCTCTCTGATCCTTTTACTTAGATTCCTCTATTTTCTTCTGCTCCCTGGTCCTCTAATGTCCCAGGTTGTGATTTTCATTGAGGTGGGGTTATAGAGGAGTAACTGGAAATCTCTTTCATCCTTCCTAAGTCAATCATGAGTTTGCCACACTCCAATAGTAGTTCTTTCTGTCATTTTCTTCCCCTCCTCTTGCCTGGATTCTTTGTTAGTTTTCCTGTTATTAATCCTATTGAGGAAGTCCCTTTGTTTTCCTTGTTTTCATGTCCTCTTTTGACTCCTGCAGGTGTTTGATGTGACGTGTTGAGGAATATTTGTTGGACCTTGTCCACATCCTCCTGAGGGATGGAGTTTATTCCTAGGTTTCCTCTTTGTTCTAGAAACTTTTCTAGCTCTAGGTTCTCCCTTTCCACGATCTCCTGTAAGTCTTGATCCTCTATACCACTTTCACTTTGAGTCACTTCCTAGTCTTTTTCTATTTCCATGTTACTCAAAGGGTCCATTGTATTTTCATTATGTTCCTTAGTGAACTCCCTGTTGGTCTCTTTTCCTTTCCCCCTTGTTGTCTGATTCTCTGTACTCTCTTGATCCTCTTCTTCTGCTTCTTTTTCTCCTAAGATCTCAAAACTATTGTAACTTTTTGTTTTGTTATCACTCACAATAGGGTTATTTTGTGTCTTCCTTCCCCCTCCTTTTCCTTTTCCTCCTACTTTGGTGAAACCTGTTTGGTCTTTCCCTTTTCCGGTATTTAGGTTTTCATCCCTTCTATTAAGAGGACAGTCTCTAGATAGGTGCCCATGCTCATGACATTTGTGACATCTAAACGGAATATGTTCATAGTCAACTGCTTGAACCCATTCCTCATTATATACTTCTAGAATGACCTCATCTGGAAGGGCTCCTGATAGGTCCATCTCCACACATATACGGGCATAGGATGTATATTTTCCCCGTAGGGTTGCCTCTTAAATTTTTAAGAAATGACCTAATTTATTGCCTATAGCTTTTAAATACTCTGGCATCCAATAATCTAAACGTAAGGAGTATATTCTAATCCATACTGGTACCAAAGTGAAGGTTTCTTCTTCTGGCACGTAGTTCATCATCCATGGCCACATATAGAGACAAGTAGCTGCAAAGAAGTATGGTCCTCCTTGAAAAATCATGTCTCTCTCTTCCATATTCGTAAACACCACAGTAAAAAAACCTTTGGATCCCAGATGTATATTTAACTCCCCCTTTGGTTTCCAGTTGTATTTTATCCAGGTGTACAATACTTTCTCTAATGGCCAGATTCCCATAAATTTGCATATGATGGCATATTTTTCCATTTGATCCTTGTGCGCTTGTAGAGCTGGATCATTCACAACAACCCGAGGTTTAGTTGTGGTCTTGGGTTGACAGGGCCCCATCTTGGCTCTGTTCTTTATTCCCTGACCTCTGTCTTCCTCTTTCTCCTCCTGACGGTCTTCTTCGTGGGCCCCTTGATCTGCATGGGTTTTGCTGCCTTTTGCCTTCTGACTTTCAGTGTTTTTTGCCTCCAAGGAGTGGAGCTCCCTCCTCCCTATTCCTCCATCCGTGTATGTTGCCCTCTGTCACTCGCTTAGTTAAACCCTAGAACCCTCTCTCCCGTTCTCCCCCGTCGTTTGATCGTTTCATCAAAACTCGCCATCAATTTTCCATTTGTGGTGTAGCTTTTCATGTTTAACTCATATATCACTTCTAATAATAATAATATTTTAAAAGAAAATTATAATTTAATTAATTTTATGCTTTTCTTTACATTATGACAATGTAAAATACATCAAAAGTCAATACTTTGATTGTAGTAAATGTTTACTAACTATTTAATTTATATAACTACACTAATATATATTTGGTTCGTAATTTTTTTTGTCTTTTATTATTATTTTGACATTTTATTATAATATAATTTGAAATGATTTATTATAATATAACTTGAAATTTCCTTTCAAAAGCCACAATCTTTTGAGAAAGTTCATCTATTTTTGGAAAAAAATTACTTTATTAAAAATTCACTTTATTATTTTTTCATTGCCTTACATTATTTGTTATCCTTTGTTAAAGTTAGTTAAATTTGATGAGAAATTTTAGAATTTAATAAATAATAAACAAAATAAACCCTTTAATTTTTTCTTTCCTCAAATTCCAAAATATTCTCAAAATTTACCATTAAAATAAAAATAAATACTAATAATAAACAATAAAACCACTCAAATCCCTGTTTCAAAGATCATGTTACCTAATAAATGTAACTCCTACTTAATGTCATCATTGTAGTTATATTTGATTAAATGTGGAGTTTCGGTGGAGATTGGTAAGGTTGCTACACATAAATATATTTTGAAGACGGTCAACTCAACAACTCGCACTGAACACTAGTGGACATACATTAAAATCCATTGGACGTCATCTTGTACTGGTCATCTTTTTTTAATTCAAGTCCATGCAATTATGCGCAGCAAGCTACAAAATGTGCAATACATCACCACGGCCATCGCACCATAATCGGTTGTTATGGTCTGCTTTATCAACACACTAAAGTTTTGAAGCAATGACGAAATCTGCAGGTAAGAGATGCCTATAATTAAAAAAAATTATCTAAAATTAACTGAAAATTATGCTTCGAATGGTTTTGAGGTAAATATAGTTTTATTCACGATTACACTGCAGGGTAGAAAAACAAAACAAACTTCCCCACCCAATCCTTAAACGACATCCTCCAAACAATCTCTATAAATATCAATGTCTCATCTCCATCTCCAGCAACATGCTTCCGTGAAGAAGTTACATGAATTTCATGGTATTTTCTGCTTCTGCAACGGTCGAAATAGCAATGTGTAAATGGTGATGGGTAATTGTATTTGTAGTGGGTTGAAGCAATATCGCGATATGGAGAAACCTCGCCATACCAGATGTTGCAGTCGCAAATCGCATGTTTCGGAGGGAGAGAATTCCAAAAATGTTCAGGAGGTTAAGGTGATAATTTCTTCAAAACAACTGGCTGAACTGCTGTCTCAAAACCACGCAGAGGCTTTAGCGTCATTTATGTTGGAAAAGCTTCGAACAGGAAGAGTTACTCGTGTTCGTGTAAATGCAAAGAAAGCTGAATCTCATTCTACATGGAGGCCGTCGCTCGAAGACATCCCCGAGGTGTGTACAGAAGAATAAATTTATCGTGGACAGAATTGTAACTTATATTGTTCGTCAATACAGGGGTCGTATTCAGCGTCTCGATATTGCTCGACACTGCGATTAAATTGATCAGATCCTAAGAGGTCTGTATGTGGACTCACTGCCACAAAATCCAAGGCCACTATTTTTATGTTTTAGGATACTTTCGCTGGTTCCGTTGAGCGGCTGTAGAGCAGGGAAGTCCATGTTAATTTTATGCTCCTGAAATTTTCACTTTTTTTTTCAATTTCAGACTTATCCAAATATGTGAAGATCAAATGTACTCATCTAATTATAAGACCACTGCCACAAATTTTTAGCGATGTAATAATACCTCTACGCATATGTTGTTGTGTATATTTTAATGTTGTGTATATTTTAACGATGTAATAATACCTGTATGGATATGTTGTTGTGTATTTTAATTTATAGCATGTAATTTAGCTGTAACTTTGTTCAAATATATTTAAAATATTGAAACTGAGAAACTCTTTGGCAGCAGAGTTTTGTTGAAAACGCTGTGCAGTGATTCAAATATTTTTTTAGGTGGAAAAACTTATTATAGCTCAATTTTCAAAACAGTAGTGAAAACAGTTCATCTCTGACTCAATTAACTTTCTCAATTATTATACTTTAAATTTAATATTTAT